>JAXIVJ010003580.1:0-92474 GCA_036785665.1 Chirona hameri
GGTGGGAGCCGGATTGGAGTGGACTCTGGAGGCTGAGATCACTGGGTGGGAGCCGGATTGGAGTGGACTCTGGCATCTGGTGAGATCACTGGGTGGGAGCCGGATTGGAGTGGACTCTGGCATCTGGTGAGATCACTGGGTGGGAGCCGGATTGGAGTGGACTCTGGCAGGCTGGAGATCACTGGGTGGGAGCCGGATTGGAGTGGACTCTGGCATCTGGTGAGATCACTGGGTGGGAGCCGGATTGGAGTGGACTCTGGCATCTGGTGAGATCACTGGGTGGGAGCCGGATTGGAGTGGACTCTGGCATCTGGTGAGATCACTGGGTGGGAGCCGGATTGGAGTGGACTCTGGAGGCTGAGATCACTGGGTGGGAGCCGGATTGGAGTGGACTCTGGCATCTGGTGAGATCACTGGGTGGGAGCCGGATTGGAGTGGACTCTGGCAGCTGTGAGATCACTGGGTGGGAGCCGGATTGGAGTGGACTCTGGAGGCTGAGATCACTGGGTGGGAGCCGGATTGGAGTGGACTCTGGCATCTGGTGAGATCACTGGGTGGGAGCCGGATTGGAGTGGACTCTGGCAGCTGGTGAGATCACTGGGTGGGAGCCGGATTGGAGTGGACTCTGGCATCTGGTGAGATCACTGGGTGGGAGCCGGATTGGAGTGGACTCTGGCATCTGGTGAGATCACTGGGTGGGAGCCGGATTGGAGTGGACTCTGGCATCTGGTGAGATCACTGGGTGGGAGCCGGATTGGAGTGGACTCTGGCAGGCTGAGATCACTGGGTGGGAGCCGGATTGGAGTGGACTCTGGAGGCTGAGATCACTGGGTGGGAGCCGGATTGGAGTGGACTCTGGCATCTGGTGAGATCACTGGGTGGGAGCCGGATTGGAGTGGACTCTGGCATCTGGTGAGATCACTGGGTGGGAGCCGGATTGGAGTGGACTCTGGAGGCTGAGATCACTGGGTGGGAGCCGGATTGGAGTGGACTCTGGCATCTGGTGAGATCACTGGGTGGGAGCCGGATTGGAGTGGACTCTGGCATCTGGTGAGATCACTGGGTGGGAGCCGGATTGGAGTGGACTCTGGCATCTGGTGAGATCACTGGGTGGGAGCCGGATTGGAGTGGACTCTGGCATCTGGTGAGATCACTGGGTGGGAGCCGGATTGGAGTGGACTCTGGAGGCTGAGATCACTGGGTGGGAGCCGGATTGGAGTGGACTCTGGCATCTGGTGAGATCACTGGGTGGGAGCCGGATTGGAGTGGACTCTGGCATCTGGTGAGATCACTGGGTGGGAGCCGGATTGGAGTGGACTCTGGCAGCTGGTGAGATCACTGGGTGGGAGCCGGATTGGAGTGGACTCTGGCATCTGGTGAGATCACTGGGTGGGAGCCGGATTGGAGTGGACTCTGGCATCTGGTGAGATCACTGGGTGGGAGCCGGATTGGAGTGGACTCTGGAGGCTGAGATCACTGGGTGGGAGCCGGATTGGAGTGGACTCTGGCATCTGGTGAGATCACTGGGTGGGAGCCGGATTGGAGTGGACTCTGGCATCTGGTGAGATCACTGGGTGGGAGCCGGATTGGAGTGGACTCTGGCAGCTGGTGAGATCACTGGGTGGGAGCCGGATTGGAGTGGACTCTGGCATCTGGTGAGATCACTGGGTGGGAGCCGGATTGGAGTGGACTCTGGAGGCTGAGATCACTGGGTGGGAGCCGGATTGGAGTGGACTCTGGCATCTGGTGAGATCACTGGGTGGGAGCCGGATTGGAGTGGACTCTGGCATCTGGTGAGATCACTGGGTGGGAGCCGGATTGGAGTGGACTCTGGCATCTGGTGAGATCACTGGGTGGGAGCCGGATTGGAGTGGACTCTGGCATCTGGTGAGATCACTGGGTGGGAGCCGGATTGGAGTGGACTCTGGAGGCTGAGATCACTGGGTGGGAGCCGGATTGGAGTGGACTCTGGCATCTGGTGAGATCACTGGGTGGGAGCCGGATTGGAGTGGACTCTGGCATCTGGTGAGATCACTGGGTGGGAGCCGGATTGGAGTGGACTCTGGCATCTGGTGAGATCACTGGGTGGGAGCCGGATTGGAGTGGACTCTGGCATCTGGTGAGATCACTGGGTGGGAGCCGGATTGGAGTGGACTCTGGAGGCTGAGATCACTGGGTGGGAGCCGGATTGGAGTGGACTCTGGCATCTGGTGAGATCACTGGGTGGGAGCCGGATTGGAGTGGACTCTGGCATCTGGTGAGATCACTGGGTGGGAGCCGGATTGGAGTGGACTCTGGCATCTGGTGAGATCACTGGGTGGGAGCCGGATTGGAGTGGACTCTGGCATCTGGTGAGATCACTGGGTGGGAGCCGGATTGGAGTGGACTCTGGAGGCTGAGATCACTGGGTGGGAGCCGGATTGGAGTGGACTCTGGAGGCTGTGAGATCACTGGGTGGGAGCCGGATTGGAGTGGACTCTGGCATCTGGTGAGATCACTGGGTGGGAGCCGGATTGGAGTGGACTCTGGCATCTGGTGAGATCACTGGGTGGGAGCCGGATTGGAGTGGACTCTGGCATCTGGTGAGATCACTGGGTGGGAGCCGGATTGGAGTGGACTCTGGAGGCTGAGATCACTGGGTGGGAGCCGGATTGGAGTGGACTCTGGAGGCTGAGATCACTGGGTGGGAGCCGGATTGGAGTGGACTCTGGCATCTGGTGAGATCACTGGGTGGGAGCCGGATTGGAGTGGACTCTGGCATCTGGTGAGATCACTGGGTGGGAGCCGGATTGGAGTGGACTCTGGCATCTGGTGAGATCACTGGGTGGGAGCCGGATTGGAGTGGACTCTGGAGGCTGAGATCACTGGGTGGGAGCCGGATTGGAGTGGACTCTGGCATCTGGTGAGATCACTGGGTGGGAGCCGGATTGGAGTGGACTCTGGCATCTGGTGAGATCACTGGGTGGGAGCCGGATTGGAGTGGACTCTGGAGGCTGAGATCACTGGGTGGGAGCCGGATTGGAGTGGACTCTGGCATCTGGTGAGATCACTGGGTGGGAGCCGGATTGGAGTGGACTCTGGCATCTGGTGAGATCACTGGGTGGGAGCCGGATTGGAGTGGACTCTGGAGGCTGAGATCACTGGGTGGGAGCCGGATTGGAGTGGACTCTGGCATCTGGTGAGATCACTGGGTGGGAGCCGGATTGGAGTGGACTCTGGAGGCTGAGATCACTGGGTGGGAGCCGGATTGGAGTGGACTCTGGCATCTGGTGAGATCACTGGGTGGGAGCCGGATTGGAGTGGACTCTGGCAGGCTGAGATCACTGGGTGGGAGCCGGATTGGAGTGGACTCTGGAGGCTGGTGAGATCACTGGGTGGGAGCCGGATTGGAGTGGACTCTGGCAGGCTGAGATCACTGGGTGGGAGCCGGATTGGAGTGGACTCTGGCATCTGGTGAGATCACTGGGTGGGAGCCGGATTGGAGTGGACTCTGGAGGCTGAGATCACTGGGTGGGAGCCGGATTGGAGTGGACTCTGAGCTGAGATCACTGGGTGGGAGCCGGATTGGAGTGGACTCTGGCATCTGGTGAGATCACTGGGTGGGAGCCGGATTGGAGTGGACTCTGGAGGCTGAGATCACTGGGTGGGAGCCGGATTGGAGTGGACTCTGGAGGCTGAGATCACTGGGTGGGAGCCGGATTGGAGTGGACTCTGGCATCTGGTGAGATCACTGGGTGGGAGCCGGATTGGAGTGGACTCTGGCAGGCTGTGAGATCACTGGGTGGGAGCCGGATTGGAGTGGACTCTGGCATCTGGTGAGATCACTGGGTGGGAGCCGGATTGGAGTGGACTCTGGCATCTGGTGAGATCACTGGGTGGGAGCCGGATTGGAGTGGACTCTGGAGGCTGAGATCACTGGGTGGGAGCCGGATTGGAGTGGACTCTGGCAGGCTGAGATCACTGGGTGGGAGCCGGATTGGAGTGGACTCTGGCATCTGGTGAGATCACTGGGTGGGAGCCGGATTGGAGTGGACTCTGGCATCTGGTGAGATCACTGGGTGGGAGCCGGATTGGAGTGGACTCTGGAGGCTGAGATCACTGGGTGGGAGCCGGATTGGAGTGGACTCTGGCATCTGTGAGATCACTGGGTGGGAGCCGGATTGGAGTGGACTCTGGAGGCTGAGATCACTGGGTGGGAGCCGGATTGGAGTGGACTCTGGCAGGCTGAGATCACTGGGTGGGAGCCGGATTGGAGTGGACTCTGGCATCTGGTGAGATCACTGGGTGGGAGCCGGATTGGAGTGGACTCTGGCAGGCTGAGATCACTGGGTGGGAGCCGGATTGGAGTGGACTCTGGCATCTGGTGAGATCACTGGGTGGGAGCCGGATTGGAGTGGACTCTGGAGGCTGAGATCACTGGGTGGGAGCCGGATTGGAGTGGACTCTGGCATCTGGTGAGATCACTGGGTGGGAGCCGGATTGGAGTGGACTCTGGAGGCTGAGATCACTGGGTGGGAGCCGGATTGGAGTGGACTCTGGCATCTGGTGAGATCACTGGGTGGGAGCCGGATTGGAGTGGACTCTGGAGCTGGAGATCACTGGGTGGGAGCCGGATTGGAGTGGACTCTGGCATCTGGTGAGATCACTGGGTGGGAGCCGGATTGGAGTGGACTCTGGAGGCTGAGATCACTGGGTGGGAGCCGGATTGGAGTGGACTCTGGAGGCTGAGATCACTGGGTGGGAGCCGGATTGGAGTGGACTCTGGCATCTGGTGAGATCACTGGGTGGGAGCCGGATTGGAGTGGACTCTGGAGGCTGAGATCACTGGGTGGGAGCCGGATTGGAGTGGACTCTGGAGGCTGAGATCACTGGGTGGGAGCCGGATTGGAGTGGACTCTGGCATCTGGTGAGATCACTGGGTGGGAGCCGGATTGGAGTGGACTCTGGCAGGCTGGAGATCACTGGGTGGGAGCCGGATTGGAGTGGACTCTGGCATCTGGTGAGATCACTGGGTGGGAGCCGGATTGGAGTGGACTCTGGCAGGCTGAGATCACTGGGTGGGAGCCGGATTGGAGTGGACTCTGGCATCTGGTGAGATCACTGGGTGGGAGCCGGATTGGAGTGGACTCTGGAGGCTGAGATCACTGGGTGGGAGCCGGATTGGAGTGGACTCTGGAGGCTGAGATCACTGGGTGGGAGCCGGATTGGAGTGGACTCTGGCATCTGGTGAGATCACTGGGTGGGAGCCGGATTGGAGTGGACTCTGGCATCTGGTGAGATCACTGGGTGGGAGCCGGATTGGAGTGGACTCTGGAGGCTGAGATCACTGGGTGGGAGCCGGATTGGAGTGGACTCTGGCATCTGGTGAGATCACTGGGTGGGAGCCGGATTGGAGTGGACTCTGGCATCTGGTGAGATCACTGGGTGGGAGCCGGATTGGAGTGGACTCTGGCATCTGGTGAGATCACTGGGTGGGAGCCGGATTGGAGTGGACTCTGGAGGCTGAGATCACTGGGTGGGAGCCGGATTGGAGTGGACTCTGGCATCTGGTGAGATCACTGGGTGGGAGCCGGATTGGAGTGGACTCTGGAGGCTGAGATCACTGGGTGGGAGCCGGATTGGAGTGGACTCTGGCATCTGGTGAGATCACTGGGTGGGAGCCGGATTGGAGTGGACTCTGGCATCTGGTGAGATCACTGGGTGGGAGCCGGATTGGAGTGGACTCTGGAGCTGGTGAGATCACTGGGTGGGAGCCGGATTGGAGTGGACTCTGGAGGCTGAGATCACTGGGTGGGAGCCGGATTGGAGTGGACTCTGGCATCTGGCTGAGATCACTGGGTGGGAGCCGGATTGGAGTGGACTCTGGAGGCTGAGATCACTGGGTGGGAGCCGGATTGGAGTGGACTCTGGCATCTGTGAGATCACTGGGTGGGAGCCGGATTGGAGTGGACTCTGGAGGCTGGAGATCACTGGGTGGGAGCCGGATTGGAGTGGACTCTGGCAGCTGTGAGATCACTGGGTGGGAGCCGGATTGGAGTGGACTCTGGCATCTGGTGAGATCACTGGGTGGGAGCCGGATTGGAGTGGACTCTGGCATCTGGTGAGATCACTGGGTGGGAGCCGGATTGGAGTGGACTCTGGCATCTGGTGAGATCACTGGGTGGGAGCCGGATTGGAGTGGACTCTGGCATCTGGCTGAGATCACTGGGTGGGAGCCGGATTGGAGTGGACTCTGGCATCTGGTGAGATCACTGGGTGGGAGCCGGATTGGAGTGGACTCTGGCATCTGGTGAGATCACTGGGTGGGAGCCGGATTGGAGTGGACTCTGGAGGCTGAGATCACTGGGTGGGAGCCGGATTGGAGTGGACTCTGGCATCTGGTGAGATCACTGGGTGGGAGCCGGATTGGAGTGGACTCTGGCAGGCTGAGATCACTGGGTGGGAGCCGGATTGGAGTGGACTCTGGCATCTGGTGAGATCACTGGGTGGGAGCCGGATTGGAGTGGACTCTGGCATCTGGTGAGATCACTGGGTGGGAGCCGGATTGGAGTGGACTCTGGCATCTGGTGAGATCACTGGGTGGGAGCCGGATTGGAGTGGACTCTGGAGGCTGAGATCACTGGGTGGGAGCCGGATTGGAGTGGACTCTGGCATCTGGTGAGATCACTGGGTGGGAGCCGGATTGGAGTGGACTCTGGAGGCTGAGATCACTGGGTGGGAGCCGGATTGGAGTGGACTCTGGCATCTGGTGAGATCACTGGGTGGGAGCCGGATTGGAGTGGACTCTGGATCTGGCTGAGATCACTGGGTGGGAGCCGGATTGGAGTGGACTCTGGCAGCTGTGAGATCACTGGGTGGGAGCCGGATTGGAGTGGACTCTGGCATCTGGTGAGATCACTGGGTGGGAGCCGGATTGGAGTGGACTCTGGCAGGCTGAGATCACTGGGTGGGAGCCGGATTGGAGTGGACTCTGGCAGGCTGAGATCACTGGGTGGGAGCCGGATTGGAGTGGACTCTGGCATCTGGTGAGATCACTGGGTGGGAGCCGGATTGGAGTGGACTCTGGCATGGCTGAGATCACTGGGTGGGAGCCGGATTGGAGTGGACTCTGGCATCTGGTGAGATCACTGGGTGGGAGCCGGATTGGAGTGGACTCTGGCATCTGGTGAGATCACTGGGTGGGAGCCGGATTGGAGTGGACTCTGGAGGCTGAGATCACTGGGTGGGAGCCGGATTGGAGTGGACTCTGGAGGCTGAGATCACTGGGTGGGAGCCGGATTGGAGTGGACTCTGGCATCTGGTGAGATCACTGGGTGGGAGCCGGATTGGAGTGGACTCTGGCATCTGGTGAGATCACTGGGTGGGAGCCGGATTGGAGTGGACTCTGGCATCTGGTGAGATCACTGGGTGGGAGCCGGATTGGAGTGGACTCTGGCAGGCTGGAGATCACTGGGTGGGAGCCGGATTGGAGTGGACTCTGGCATCTGGTGAGATCACTGGGTGGGAGCCGGATTGGAGTGGACTCTGGCATCTGGTGAGATCACTGGGTGGGAGCCGGATTGGAGTGGACTCTGGCATCTGGTGAGATCACTGGGTGGGAGCCGGATTGGAGTGGACTCTGGCATCTGGTGAGATCACTGGGTGGGAGCCGGATTGGAGTGGACTCTGGCATCTGGTGAGATCACTGGGTGGGAGCCGGATTGGAGTGGACTCTGGAGGCTGAGATCACTGGGTGGGAGCCGGATTGGAGTGGACTCTGGATGGCTGAGATCACTGGGTGGGAGCCGGATTGGAGTGGACTCTGGCATCTGGTGAGATCACTGGGTGGGAGCCGGATTGGAGTGGACTCTGGCATCTGGTGAGATCACTGGGTGGGAGCCGGATTGGAGTGGACTCTGGCATCTGGTGAGATCACTGGGTGGGAGCCGGATTGGAGTGGACTCTGGCATCTGGTGAGATCACTGGGTGGGAGCCGGATTGGAGTGGACTCTGGCATCTGGTGAGATCACTGGGTGGGAGCCGGATTGGAGTGGACTCTGGATGGCTGAGATCACTGGGTGGGAGCCGGATTGGAGTGGACTCTGGCATCTGGCTGAGATCACTGGGTGGGAGCCGGATTGGAGTGGACTCTGGCATCTGGTGAGATCACTGGGTGGGAGCCGGATTGGAGTGGACTCTGGCATCTGGTGAGATCACTGGGTGGGAGCCGGATTGGAGTGGACTCTGGCATCTGGTGAGATCACTGGGTGGGAGCCGGATTGGAGTGGACTCTGGCATCTGGTGAGATCACTGGGTGGGAGCCGGATTGGAGTGGACTCTGGCATCTGGTGAGATCACTGGGTGGGAGCCGGATTGGAGTGGACTCTGGCAGCTGAGATCACTGGGTGGGAGCCGGATTGGAGTGGACTCTGGCATCTGGTGAGATCACTGGGTGGGAGCCGGATTGGAGTGGACTCTGGCATCTGGTGAGATCACTGGGTGGGAGCCGGATTGGAGTGGACTCTGGCAGGCTGAGATCACTGGGTGGGAGCCGGATTGGAGTGGACTCTGGCAGGCTGAGATCACTGGGTGGGAGCCGGATTGGAGTGGACTCTGGCATCTGGTGAGATCACTGGGTGGGAGCCGGATTGGAGTGGACTCTGGCATCTGGTGAGATCACTGGGTGGGAGCCGGATTGGAGTGGACTCTGGCATCTGGTGAGATCACTGGGTGGGAGCCGGATTGGAGTGGACTCTGGATCTGGTGAGATCACTGGGTGGGAGCCGGATTGGAGTGGACTCTGGCAGGCTGAGATCACTGGGTGGGAGCCGGATTGGAGTGGACTCTGGCATCTGGTGAGATCACTGGGTGGGAGCCGGATTGGAGTGGACTCTGGCATCTGGTGAGATCACTGGGTGGGAGCCGGATTGGAGTGGACTCTGGATCTGGTGAGATCACTGGGTGGGAGCCGGATTGGAGTGGACTCTGGAGGCTGAGATCACTGGGTGGGAGCCGGATTGGAGTGGACTCTGGCATCTGGTGAGATCACTGGGTGGGAGCCGGATTGGAGTGGACTCTGGCATCTGGTGAGATCACTGGGTGGGAGCCGGATTGGAGTGGACTCTGGCATCTGGTGAGATCACTGGGTGGGAGCCGGATTGGAGTGGACTCTGGAGGCTGAGATCACTGGGTGGGAGCCGGATTGGAGTGGACTCTGGCATCTGGTGAGATCACTGGGTGGGAGCCGGATTGGAGTGGACTCTGGCATCTGGTGAGATCACTGGGTGGGAGCCGGATTGGAGTGGACTCTGGCATCTGGTGAGATCACTGGGTGGGAGCCGGATTGGAGTGGACTCTGGCATCTGGTGAGATCACTGGGTGGGAGCCGGATTGGAGTGGACTCTGGCATCTGGTGAGATCACTGGGTGGGAGCCGGATTGGAGTGGACTCTGGCATCTGGTGAGATCACTGGGTGGGAGCCGGATTGGAGTGGACTCTGGCATCTGGTGAGATCACTGGGTGGGAGCCGGATTGGAGTGGACTCTGGAGGCTGAGATCACTGGGTGGGAGCCGGATTGGAGTGGACTCTGGCATCTGGTGAGATCACTGGGTGGGAGCCGGATTGGAGTGGACTCTGGCATCTGGTGAGATCACTGGGTGGGAGCCGGATTGGAGTGGACTCTGGCATCTGGTGAGATCACTGGGTGGGAGCCGGATTGGAGTGGACTCTGGCATCTGGTGAGATCACTGGGTGGGAGCCGGATTGGAGTGGACTCTGGCATCTGGTGAGATCACTGGGTGGGAGCCGGATTGGAGTGGACTCTGGCATCTGGTGAGATCACTGGGTGGGAGCCGGATTGGAGTGGACTCTGGAGGCTGAGATCACTGGGTGGGAGCCGGATTGGAGTGGACTCTGGCATCTGTGAGATCACTGGGTGGGAGCCGGATTGGAGTGGACTCTGGCATCTGGTGAGATCACTGGGTGGGAGCCGGATTGGAGTGGACTCTGGCATCTGGTGAGATCACTGGGTGGGAGCCGGATTGGAGTGGACTCTGGCATCTGGTGAGATCACTGGGTGGGAGCCGGATTGGAGTGGACTCTGGAGGCTGAGATCACTGGGTGGGAGCCGGATTGGAGTGGACTCTGGCATCTGGTGAGATCACTGGGTGGGAGCCGGATTGGAGTGGACTCTGGCATCTGGTGAGATCACTGGGTGGGAGCCGGATTGGAGTGGACTCTGGCATCTGGTGAGATCACTGGGTGGGAGCCGGATTGGAGTGGACTCTGGCATCTGTGAGATCACTGGGTGGGAGCCGGATTGGAGTGGACTCTGGCATCTGGTGAGATCACTGGGTGGGAGCCGGATTGGAGTGGACTCTGGAGGCTGAGATCACTGGTGGGAGCCGGATTGGAGTGGACTCTGGCATCTGGTGAGATCACTGGGTGGGAGCCGGATTGGAGTGGACTCTGGCATCTGGTGAGATCACTGGGTGGGAGCCGGATTGGAGTGGACTCTGGCATCTGGTGAGATCACTGGGTGGGAGCCGGATTGGAGTGGACTCTGGAGGCTGAGATCACTGGGTGGGAGCCGGATTGGAGTGGACTCTGGCATCTGGTGAGATCACTGGGTGGGAGCCGGATTGGAGTGGACTCTGGCATCTGGTGAGATCACTGGGTGGGAGCCGGATTGGAGTGGACTCTGGCATCTGGTGAGATCACTGGGTGGGAGCCGGATTGGAGTGGACTCTGGCATCTGGTGAGATCACTGGGTGGGAGCCGGATTGGAGTGGACTCTGGAGGCTGAGATCACTGGGTGGGAGCCGGATTGGAGTGGACTCTGGCATCTGGTGAGATCACTGGGTGGGAGCCGGATTGGAGTGGACTCTGGAGGCTGAGATCACTGGGTGGGAGCCGGATTGGAGTGGACTCTGGCATCTGGTGAGATCACTGGGTGGGAGCCGGATTGGAGTGGACTCTGGCATCTGGTGAGATCACTGGGTGGGAGCCGGATTGGAGTGGACTCTGGCATCTGGTGAGATCACTGGGTGGGAGCCGGATTGGAGTGGACTCTGGCATCTGGTGAGATCACTGGGTGGGAGCCGGATTGGAGTGGACTCTGGCATCTGGTGAGATCACTGGGTGGGAGCCGGATTGGAGTGGACTCTGGCATCTGGTGAGATCACTGGGTGGGAGCCGGATTGGAGTGGACTCTGGCATCTGGTGAGATCACTGGGTGGGAGCCGGATTGGAGTGGACTCTGGAGGCTGAGATCACTGGGTGGGAGCCGGATTGGAGTGGACTCTGGCATCTGGTGAGATCACTGGGTGGGAGCCGGATTGGAGTGGACTCTGGCATCTGGTGAGATCACTGGGTGGGAGCCGGATTGGAGTGGACTCTGGCATCTGGTGAGATCACTGGGTGGGAGCCGGATTGGAGTGGACTCTGGCATCTGGTGAGATCACTGGGTGGGAGCCGGATTGGAGTGGACTCTGGAGGCTGAGATCACTGGGTGGGAGCCGGATTGGAGTGGACTCTGGCATCTGGTGAGATCACTGGGTGGGAGCCGGATTGGAGTGGACTCTGGCATCTGGTGAGATCACTGGGTGGGAGCCGGATTGGAGTGGACTCTGGCATCTGGTGAGATCACTGGGTGGGAGCCGGATTGGAGTGGACTCTGGCATCTGGTGAGATCACTGGGTGGGAGCCGGATTGGAGTGGACTCTGGATGGCTGAGATCACTGGGTGGGAGCCGGATTGGAGTGGACTCTGGCATCTGGTGAGATCACTGGGTGGGAGCCGGATTGGAGTGGACTCTGGCATCTGGTGAGATCACTGGGTGGGAGCCGGATTGGAGTGGACTCTGGCATCTGGTGAGATCACTGGGTGGGAGCCGGATTGGAGTGGACTCTGGCATCTGGTGAGATCACTGGGTGGGAGCCGGATTGGAGTGGACTCTGGAGGCTGAGATCACTGGTGGGAGCCGGATTGGAGTGGACTCTGGCATCTGGTGAGATCACTGGGTGGGAGCCGGATTGGAGTGGACTCTGGCATCTGGTGAGATCACTGGGTGGGAGCCGGATTGGAGTGGACTCTGGCATCTGGTGAGATCACTGGGTGGGAGCCGGATTGGAGTGGACTCTGGCATCTGGTGAGATCACTGGGTGGGAGCCGGATTGGAGTGGACTCTGGAGGCTGAGATCACTGGGTGGGAGCCGGATTGGAGTGGACTCTGGAGGCTGAGATCACTGGGTGGGAGCCGGATTGGAGTGGACTCTGGCATCTGGTGAGATCACTGGGTGGGAGCCGGATTGGAGTGGACTCTGGCATCTGGTGAGATCACTGGGTGGGAGCCGGATTGGAGTGGACTCTGGCATCTGGTGAGATCACTGGGTGGGAGCCGGATTGGAGTGGACTCTGGAGGCTGAGATCACTGGGTGGGAGCCGGATTGGAGTGGACTCTGGCAGGCTGAGATCACTGGGTGGGAGCCGGATTGGAGTGGACTCTGGCATCTGGTGAGATCACTGGGTGGGAGCCGGATTGGAGTGGACTCTGGAGGCTGAGATCACTGGGTGGGAGCCGGATTGGAGTGGACTCTGGCATCTGGTGAGATCACTGGGTGGGAGCCGGATTGGAGTGGACTCTGGCATGGCTGAGATCACTGGGTGGGAGCCGGATTGGAGTGGACTCTGGCATCTGGTGAGATCACTGGGTGGGAGCCGGATTGGAGTGGACTCTGGCATCTGGTGAGATCACTGGGTGGGAGCCGGATTGGAGTGGACTCTGGCATCTGGTGAGATCACTGGGTGGGAGCCGGATTGGAGTGGACTCTGGCATCTGGTGAGATCACTGGGTGGGAGCCGGATTGGAGTGGACTCTGGAGGCTGAGATCACTGGGTGGGAGCCGGATTGGAGTGGACTCTGGCATCTGGTGAGATCACTGGGTGGGAGCCGGATTGGAGTGGACTCTGGCATCTGGTGAGATCACTGGGTGGGAGCCGGATTGGAGTGGACTCTGGAGGCTGAGATCACTGGGTGGGAGCCGGATTGGAGTGGACTCTGGCATCTGGTGAGATCACTGGGTGGGAGCCGGATTGGAGTGGACTCTGGAGGCTGAGATCACTGGGTGGGAGCCGGATTGGAGTGAACTCTGGAGGCTGAGATCACTGGGTGGGAGCCGGATTGGAGTGGACTCTGGCATCTGGTGAGATCACTGGGTGGGAGCCGGATTGGAGTGGACTCTGGCATCTGGTGAGATCACTGGGTGGGAGCCGGATTGGAGTGGACTCTGGAGGCTGAGATCACTGGGTGGGAGCCGGATTGGAGTGGACTCTGGCATCTGGTGAGATCACTGGGTGGGAGCCGGATTGGAGTGGACTCTGGAGGCTGAGATCACTGGGTGGGAGCCGGATTGGAGTGGACTCTGGCATCTGGTGAGATCACTGGGTGGGAGCCGGATTGGAGTGGACTCTGGAGGCTGAGATCACTGGGTGGGAGCCGGATTGGAGTGGACTCTGGCATCTGGTGAGATCACTGGGTGGGAGCCGGATTGGAGTGGACTCTGGAGGCTGAGATCACTGGGTGGGAGCCGGATTGGAGTGGACTCTGGAGGCTGAGATCACTGGGTGGGAGCCGGATTGGAGTGGACTCTGGCATCTGGTGAGATCACTGGGTGGGAGCCGGATTGGAGTGGACTCTGGAGGCTGAGATCACTGGGTGGGAGCCGGATTGGAGTGGACTCTGGAGGCTGAGATCACTGGGTGGGAGCCGGATTGGAGTGGACTCTGGCATCTGGTGAGATCACTGGGTGGGAGCCGGATTGGAGTGGACTCTGGAGGCTGAGATCACTGGGTGGGAGCCGGATTGGAGTGGACTCTGGAGGCTGAGATCACTGGGTGGGAGCCGGATTGGAGTGGACTCTGGCATCTGGTGAGATCACTGGGTGGGAGCCGGATTGGAGTGGACTCTGGAGGCTGAGATCACTGGGTGGGAGCCGGATTGGAGTGGACTCTGGAGGCTGAGATCACTGGGTGGGAGCCGGATTGGAGTGGACTCTGGCATCTGGTGAGATCACTGGGTGGGAGCCGGATTGGAGTGGACTCTGGAGGCTGAGATCACTGGGTGGGAGCCGGATTGGAGTGGACTCTGGAGGCTGAGATCACTGGGTGGGAGCCGGATTGGAGTGGACTCTGGCATCTGGTGAGATCACTGGGTGGGAGCCGGATTGGAGTGGACTCTGGAGGCTGAGATCACTGGGTGGGAGCCGGATTGGAGTGGACTCTGGCATCTGGTGAGATCACTGGGTGGGAGCCGGATTGGAGTGGACTCTGGCATCTGGTGAGATCACTGGGTGGGAGCCGGATTGGAGTGGACTCTGGAGGCTGAGATCACTGGGTGGGAGCCGGATTGGAGTGGACTCTGGCATCTGGTGAGATCACTGGGTGGGAGCCGGATTGGAGTGGACTCTGGAGGCTGAGATCACTGGATGGGAGCCGGATTGGAGTGGACTCTGGCATCTGGTGAGATCACTGGGTGGGAGCCGGATTGGAGTGGACTCTGGAGGCTGAGATCACTGGGTGGGAGCCGGATTGGAGTGGACTCTGGCATCTGGTGAGATCACTGGGTGGGAGCCGGATTGGAGTGGACTCTGGAGGCTGAGATCACTGGGTGGGAGCCGGATTGGAGTGGACTCTGGAGGCTGAGATCACTGGGTGGGAGCCGGATTGGAGTGGACTCTGGCATCTGGTGAGATCACTGGGTGGGAGCCGGATTGGAGTGGACTCTGGAGGCTGAGATCACTGGGTGGGAGCCGGATTGGAGTGGACTCTGGAGGCTGAGATCACTGGGTGGGAGCCGGATTGGAGTGGACTCTGGCATCTGGTGAGATCACTGGGTGGGAGCCGGATTGGAGTGGACTCTGGAGGCTGAGATCACTGGGTGGGAGCCGGATTGGAGTGGACTCTGGCATCTGGTGAGATCACTGGGTGGGAGCCGGATTGGAGTGGACTCTGGAGGCTGAGATCACTGGGTGGGAGCCGGATTGGAGTGGACTCTGGCATCTGGTGAGATCACTGGGTGGGAGCCGGATTGGAGTGGACTCTGGCATCTGGTGAGATCACTGGGTGGGAGCCGGATTGGAGTGGACTCTGGAGGCTGAGATCACTGGGTGGGAGCCGGATTGGAGTGGACTCTGGAGGCTGAGATCACTGGGTGGGAGCCGGATTGGAGTGGACTCTGGCATCTGGTGAGATCACTGGGTGGGAGCCGGATTGGAGTGGACTCTGGCATCTGGTGAGATCACTGGGTGGGAGCCGGATTGGAGTGGACTCTGGAGGCTGAGATCACTGGGTGGGAGCCGGATTGGAGTGGACTCTGGAGGCTGAGATCACTGGGTGGGAGCCGGATTGGAGTGGACTCTGGCATCTGGTGAGATCACTGGGTGGGAGCCGGATTGGAGTGGACTCTGGCATCTGGTGAGATCACTGGGTGGGAGCCGGATTGGAGTGGACTCTGGCATCTGGTGAGATCACTGGGTGGGAGCCGGATTGGAGTGGACTCTGGAGGCTGAGATCACTGGGTGGGAGCCGGATTGGAGTGGACTCTGGAGGCTGAGATCACTGGGTGGGAGCCGGATTGGAGTGGACTCTGGAGGCTGAGATCACTGGGTGGGAGCCGGATTGGAGTGGACTCTGGAGGCTGAGATCACTGGGTGGGAGCCGGATTGGAGTGGACTCTGGCATCTGGTGAGATCACTGGGTGGGAGCCGGATTGGAGTGGACTCTGGAGGCTGAGATCACTGGGTGGGAGCCGGATTGGAGTGGACTCTGGAGGCTGAGATCACTGGGTGGGAGCCGGATTGGAGTGGACTCTGGAGGCTGCGATCACTGGGTGGGAGCCGGATTGGAGTGGACTCTGGCATCTGGTGAGATCACTGGGTGGGAGCCGGATTGGAGTGGACTCTGGCATCTGGTGAGATCACTGGGTGGGAGCCGGATTGGAGTGGACTCTGGCATCTGGTGAGATCACTGGGTGGGAGCCGGATTGGAGTGGACTCTGGCATCTGGTGAGATCACTGGGTGGGAGCCGGATTGGAGTGGACTCTGGAGGCTGAGATCACTGGGTGGGAGCCGGATTGGAGTGGACTCTGGAGGCTGAGATCACTGGGTGGGAGCCGGATTGGAGTGGACTCTGGCATCTGGTGAGATCACTGGGTGGGAGCCGGATTGGAGTGGACTCTGGCATCTGGTGAGATCACTGGGTGGGAGCCGGATTGGAGTGGACTCTGGCATCTGGTGAGATCACTGGGTGGGAGCCGGATTGGAGTGGACTCTGGAGGCTGAGATCACTGGGTGGGAGCCGGATTGGAGTGGACTCTGGAGGCTGAGATCACTGGGTGGGAGCCGGATTGGAGTGGACTCTGGAGGCTGAGATCACTGGGTGGGAGCCGGATTGGAGTGGACTCTGGAGGCTGAGATCACTGGGTGGGAGCCGGATTGGAGTGGACTCTGGCATCTGGTGAGATCACTGGGTGGGAGCCGGATTGGAGTGGACTCTGGAGGCTGAGATCACTGGGTGGGAGCCGGATTGGAGTGGACTCTGGAGGCTGAGATCACTGGGTGGGAGCCGGATTGGAGTGGACTCTGGAGGCTGCGATCACTGGGTGGGAGCCGGATTGGAGTGGACTCTGGCATCTGGTGAGATCACTGGGTGGGAGCCGGATTGGAGTGGACTCTGGCATCTGGTGAGATCACTGGGTGGGAGCCGGATTGGAGTGGACTCTGGCATCTGGTGAGATCACTGGGTGGGAGCCGGATTGGAGTGGACTCTGGCATCTGGTGAGATCACTGGGTGGGAGCCGGATTGGAGTGGACTCTGGAGGCTGAGATCACTGGGTGGGAGCCGGATTGGAGTGGACTCTGGAGGCTGAGATCACTGGGTGGGAGCCGGATTGGAGTGGACTCTGGCATCTGGTGAGATCACTGGGTGGGAGCCGGATTGGAGTGGACTCTGGCATCTGGTGAGATCACTGGGTGGGAGCCGGATTGGAGTGGACTCTGGAGGCTGAGATCACTGGGTGGGAGCCGGATTGGAGTGGACTCTGGAGGCTGAGATCACTGGGTGGGAGCCGGATTGGAGTGGACTCTGGCATCTGGTGAGATCACTGGGTGGGAGCCGGATTGGAGTGGACTCTGGCATCTGGTGAGATCACTGGGTGGGAGCCGGATTGGAGTGGACTCTGGCATCTGGTGAGATCACTGGGTGGGAGCCGGATTGGAGTGGACTCTGGAGGCTGAGATCACTGGGTGGGAGCCGGATTGGAGTGGACTCTGGAGGCTGAGATCACTGGGTGGGAGCCGGATTGGAGTGGACTCTGGAGGCTGAGATCACTGGGTGGGAGCCGGATTGGAGTGGACTCTGGCATCTGGTGAGATCACTGGGTGGGAGCCGGATTGGAGTGAACTCTGGCATCTGGTGAGATCACTGGGTGGGAGCCGGATTGGAGTGGACTCTGGAGGCTGAGATCACTGGGTGGGAGCCGGATTGGAGTGGACTCTGGAGGCTGAGATCACTGGGTGGGAGCCGGATTGGAGTGGACTCTGGCATCTGGTGAGATCACTGGGTGGGAGCCGGATTGGAGTGGACTCTGGAGGCTGAGATCACTGGGTGGGAGCCGGATTGGAGTGGACTCTGGAGGCTGAGATCACTGGGTGGGAGCCGGATTGGAGTGGACTCTGGCATCTGGTGAGATCACTGGGTGGGAGCCGGATTGGAGTGGACTCTGGCATCTGGTGAGATCACTGGGTGGGAGCCGGATTGGAGTGGACTCTGGCATCTGGTGAGATCACTGGGTGGGAGCCGGATTGGAGTGGACTCTGGAGGCTGAGATCACTGGGTGGGAGCCGGATTGGAGTGGACTCTGGCATCTGGTGAGATCACTGGGTGGGAGCCGGATTGGAGTGGACTCTGGCATCTGGCTGGTTGCATCTGGTGTGGGACAAGGATGCTCCTGGGCGAACCAGTGCCTCACTGCACAGGTGAAAGCGTGGCGCAATATGTCCCAAGTGATCGACGGTGGGGCTTGTTCGTTGTGTGTGGACCCAACTGTGTGTCCTCATACTATGGTGCAATCCTAAATTGTAATATTGGCCAGGCCTTTGGGCTTTTCACTGAGGTCGGGACTCTGCTGGGGCTCCAAACATCACGTGTTGCTATATTGAACTTAGTCAAAGCATAAACTGGAACCCCCTGTGTGCCTGCCGGAGTTAGCTGCTGTTCGCTGCTGATGAACTTGCGATCCAAATCAAATTGTGTGTAAGCCCCGCATGTCAAATGGCCATTAGTATAGATGATGAAATCACTCATGGGTGGTTACAGCTCAGGTCCTCAGCTCCTATCTTGATTTTACTCACTGGATCCTATACATTACAATCTAAATTAAGCACATGGCACATCACCATAGCATAGCCTAGTGGCATTTGTCCTGAGAATGGGTCCAAAAACTTTGTTTTCCGGTTCTGCAAGCAGCTACTGCTTACCCATGGGCACAGTATTGAGGAACAGATAATGATAGGTAGCATCTGTGGTGTCTCCTTAGTCTCCTTAGTTTCCTTAGTTTCTATTCTCCCAAAACTTGTACTGAAGTTGGAAATCCCTGTGCATAAACAAATATAAAATATTATAGAGGTGTATGCCTCTGAATCTACAAATTACAGAAAAGCTTAAACTTCTTAATTTAGTTGATCCAAATGATGCCAAAGAAAAAATAATTATCTCTAGAATAAACACTCGAACAATGTGAATACCACAATCCCATCGCCATACCAAATCAAAATCATCAGTTTGGTTCTTCCAATTTCAGGCTGATGCATTTCAACGTTCGTAGCTTGGTCAAAAATGGGGAACGCATGAAGGATTTCCTTCACAACTCTAACCTAACGTTCAATGCTATTTTAGTGACCGAAACTTGGCTTCGAGACTCACCACCAGAGACACAAATCGCAAGCTTCATTTTTTTGTGGACAGAATCGTGAGCACAAGACCGGAGGGGGAGTTGGTATTTATCTGCGAAATGGAGAGAACTTTGTAAGGAGAGGAGATCTGATGACGAAGAAGCCGGCGATGGAAAATCTTGTAATATAAATCAATAGGGGTAATAGGAAAAACGTAATTATCTGCTGCATCTACCGGCCGCCCGACAGCAACATGGAGCAATTCATGGATGAAATTCGTACCCTCTTGCATAAGATCAACAAAATGAATAAGATTGTCCTAATTGGGGGATATTTTAACCTAAATCTGTTACAGTGCAAGGACGACAACAAAGTAGCACAACTTCTAGATTTGTTGTTATCGCATAACCTCTTCCCCACGATCAGCAGGCCAAGCAGAGTTGGCTTGACCTCAAACACGCTAATTGACGGAATATTCACTAACTCGCTGAATCCTGGGACGTCGGGAGTAATTCTGGAATTGACAATATCAGATCACTTCCCAATCATTCTCGACATAGACATCGGGCACAACCGATGTCTATGTCGCCTGCCCCGTCGGGAATCGTGCAGCGTAGAATAATTAACTCAGAAAGGCTCGAAAAACTGAGCCCTTGGCTACGGAACGAATTGGTAAAATTTGTTTATATTGACAGCCCGGCTGAAGCAGCGCAGTGCTTGAGTAGCGCAATTGAAACGGGAGTCAATATATTTTTGCCAGTGCAAAAGCATAACAGAAAAGCGTCGCCCATTAAGCCCTGGGTAACCCCAGATATTCTGATATCAATCAATGAAAAAATAAATAGACTACAATGAATTTCTAAAAAAAATAAGACGCTTCAGCGCCTGGTAGAATTCAAAGCGTACACAAATCGGCTTCTAGCGGTCATTAGAAAGAAGAAAAAAATATTGTCAGTAGCCTATTTCACAAAGCAAAAAAGTTTGTAATTACAAAGAATTTCTTTGTAATTACAAATAATTTTTACACATGTTTGTAGTTTGGATTTCACAAAACCCCAGGACAGTAAATCTCAATTTACTATTTACAAACTACTTTGCAAAGATATTGTTTGTAAACATGTTTGCAATTGCACATGTTCTATTTCTCAAAGGTTGACGGAAGTGAGGAAATGTTTGCAATTACAAACTTGTAATTCCAGTGGGTCAGGGGTTCTGAATTTCAGAAACTGCATTGACAGTTGGCATTGTTTGGCTGTTCAGGTTATTTTCTTGGTGAGGTTGTTACGTTGCCGAGGTTGTTAGGGTAATGGTTTAGTTATGCATAGGTATAGCTGCCCAAAAAAAGCTATTTCCCTAGAGATTCGAACAGGGATCTCCAGCTTTGAAGTCCCAGTGCACCTTACCGATTGCGCTGTGAGGGGCGCCTCCGCGCGGAGAACCCGTATGGCGATAGAATTGCAGCGGTCAACGATGTCCTGTGCAATGTGCAGTGAACCTTCACCCTTTACGACGTAGGAAATCGGCTAGGTTAGGTGAACAAATGGTCGAGAAATTCAACGATCTTTCTTTTAAGAGTAGTTCTGTTGTTATGCTCCGCCACCTGGTGAATGGTCAAATTCTGTGTACTCTAACTGTTTACCAAGATGTATTTTTACGATCAGAGTTTGCATTCCGATGAAATGTTAATTAAAAGATTATTCTCCCTATAACTAATTTTATATTGAATACAAAAAATAAACCATAATGTAAATATTTGTTAAATTAATTTGTTAACAATCAAATTATTTGTCATTAGCATCAAGTTTAATACAAACGTTCTTGATTTCAAGCTTTCTGCTGTACTAACATTTGTGTTTACAATTTTCTTTACAATCGGTGATTCAGAGGTGGCGAATGTTTGTGAAATGTCTTTTTGTGAGGTTTGCAATATTTTCTTGCGTTTGTAATCGCAAACATGTGTAATTACTAACTTCTTTGTGAAATAGGCTTCAGATGTTAAAGAAAAATGAGGGAAATAGCAAGAGAACGTGGCAAATATTAAGAGAAGTGATCGGGAAAGGAGCGAGCAAAGCCAACCAGGTAACGTGGATCCAAATCAATGATAGACGCGCCACCGACCTGCATGAAACAGCACAAATTCCGAATATATGCTGCTAAATTATGTAATTCACTGAATGTGCTAAGCCCATTGCATTTCAATGTGCCCATATCGAAATTTAACAGGCAGATTAAAGAACAACTCGAATTGCTGCGATGGAATTATAACTGACTACCGATGGTTTCAGTTTGTTATTTTCTGTCACCCGTTGCATGCAGAGATACAAAAGCGTCCTTCCCGTGGCCCGCATTCGAACCGGAGTTACCGTACCCACATCGTGAGGTCCTAACCACTAGACTATCACGGCGCGACGCGGTGCCGGTACCGACCGACTTCGGTCAGAATGTGTGACCTTTGACCCACGTCTGGCATCGGAAAAAGCTGTCCTCTGTATGACAGGGGTTCGGACTTTGGACCGGGTTTTGTGGCCAAAACCAGTCCGAAATCAGTGTTTTTGTTTCACTGCAAACAAAAACTACCCCTAAAGCAGTGGTCACATTCAAGGTTATGGTTACCCCTTTTTATTTCAAGAATGACTCGTTTACCCTCCTCCATTGCGCAGACCGCAGTTGTCGGCTTCAGGTTATGCGGTACAGCATAACTTCAGGCGTTTACTACTAGTGCCATCTCGGGACAGGAATATAAGTAGACATGTGTGTGCTATTGCTCTTTGAAACATAAACTGGGATACAATACATACATATGGATGGTGTGCCATTATCAAACGAGTCAGCTATAATTTCCCACTTAGCTGCTCAATCGTCGTTACCCCTGGTGGAACGCTCCATTACCCCAAGTTGGGTAATTACCCCTATTTCAGAATCACTGATCCAAAATCGTTATACTGTTTCTTTCCATGAGGGAGAACTTCTGCTTGCGGTAGATAGTATGGACTTCACTTTTTTACCTTTTTTACCAGCTCATTCCAACGCCGTGATAGTCTAGTGGTTAGGACCTCGCGTTGTGGCCGCGATAACCCCGGTTCGAATCCGGGTCACGGCATATCCACTTTTCATTGCGAGACTACCGATGGTTTCAGTTTGTTATTTGCTGTCACCCGTCGCATGCTGAGATACAAAAGCGTCCTTCCCGTGACCACGTCCTTCCCGTCCTTCCAATGAGATTGCAGAGATACAAAAGCGTCCTTCCCGTGACCACGCCCTTCCCGTCCTTCCCATGAGATTGCAGAGATACAAAAGCGTCCTTCCCGTGACCACGTCCTTCCCGTCCTTGCCGTGAGATTGCAGAGATACAAAAGCGTCCTTCCCGTGACCACCTGCACCTGCTTATCGCAAGTTCACGTCGCAATATACGCCACCATAAAGTAACAACTTTCACTCAAATCGGATATAAAACATGGCAGAGAAACACGCGACTTGAAGAAATAATATCACTAGCGTTGCAGGTTACTCAGGCCCTAACATGCAGGCGATGGTGGTATAATGGTGAGCATAGCTGCCTTCCAAGTAGTTGATCCGGGTTCGATTCCCGGCCATCGCACGCTGCGTTTTTACTGATCCCATCCAAGTCATTCGTTGACTAAAACCATTATCAGCATGACTGGATCGCTTTCAACTAGTTATCAACGCACGCAAAGCTATGATAATACAAACCTTCGGACGGACAGAGCAGAGCAGAGGAGGGTGGACCAGGACGGCTCAGGTCAAAAGAGGGCGGAAAAGGTCCCGACAAAGGAAATTCAAGAGCATTGTAGCAAGCACAAATAACCGCCGTTTTGTCAGCGGGCCCCTATGATCTATCCAACAACTGGAATTATATATCCTCGTGCATCATATGCAAACAGAAAACACAAAAAACGTCCCATATTCCAGATCAAGTCAAGTGCATTCCTTTTGAGACTGAAATTAGGCTGTACCGGCTCCGTCCAGCGCCGTGATAGTCAAGTGGTTAGGACCTCGCGTTGTGGCCGCGATAACCCCGGCTCGAATCCGGGTCACGGCATGTCCACATTTTATTCGCAGACTCCTGATGGTTTCTAAAACTTGTCATTCTCCTGTCATATCGCATATACCAAAATATCCCTGCCGTGACCCGGATTCGAACCGGGGTTTTTGCGGACACAACGCGCGGTCCTAACCACTAGAATATCACGGCTTCGGGTAACGCTGGTACCGACTGATTTCACTCGGAATGGGGCTGGGGGTGCAGCGCTCAAGTGCTTGAGTTGGAACGTCTGAAAGTTTGGAGTTTTGTTTGCATGTGATACACAGTAAACCCTTGTTCCATCCTTTAAAAAACGTAGGGATGATAAAGCAGTTAATGGTTTTCTGTTTACTGCACAGGAGGTATTGATTTGTATTTGTGTGCTGTCCTGCCCTGTCATGCCCTGCTCTGCTCTGCGTTTAATCTGTCCTGATCTATCCGGCCCCAGTCTTGTCCTTCCCCGTCCTGCACTGTACTGCACTGCACTGCACTGCACTGCACTGCACTGCACTGCACTGCACTGCACTGCACTGCACTGCACTGTACTGCACTGGACTGCACTGCACTACACTGCACTACACTGCACTGTACTGCACTGCACTGCACTGCACTGCCCTGCCCTGTACTGCACTGCACTGCACTGCACTGCACTGCACTGCACTACACTACACTACACTGCACTACACTGTACTGCACTGCACTGCACTGCACTGCCCTAGTCTGCCACGTCCTGCCGGTCTCGTGCTGTGCTGCCTCTTCCTGTCCTGTCCTTCAAAGGGGGCTCCTCTGTCACAGACCTGCGTAGTGCATATATACATCCCGAGTAATTCAGTCATGTTTGTGTTGGCCCTGGTCACTAAAAGTATCCCAGACACTCAGAAAAACAACCGCCTGCGATGGCCGGGAATCGAACCCGGATCAACTGCTTGGAAGGCAGCTATGCTCACCATTATACCACCATCGCCTGGTCCATCTATTATCGCCTGGTCCAGCCACCATCGCCTGGTCCAGCCGGGCTCGGAGACTTCAACGGTGACGTCGATACTGTATGTCCAGTTTTTATGCTTAGTTTTAACAGAGCCTGTCGAACATGTTTTGATTACAAGACCCAGCGCTCTAATGCGAAGCCTTGCCTTCCGCGTCTCGTCGCTAGCCGGTTTGGTCATGTTCAGAGAAATATAAAATATCGTTTTGTTTTATCTAAAGCAGTGGTCACATTCAAGAATATGGTTACCCTTTTGTATGACCAGAATGACTTGAAACACCCTCCCTCATTGCGCAGACCGCAGTTCTCGGCTTCAAGTTATGCGGTACAGCATAACTTCAGGCGTTTACTACTAGTGCCATCTCGGGACAGGCATATAAGTAGACATGGGTGTTGCTCTTTGAAACAGAAACTGGGATACAATACATGCATGTGCATTGTGTGCCATTATCAAACGAATCAGCTATAATTTCCATTTACCATACCATACCATACCATACCATACCATAACATACCATACCATAATTTCCAAATACTTAGCTGCTCAATCGTCGTTAACCCTGGTCGAACGCTCCATTACCCCAAGTTGGGTAATTACCCCTATTTGAGAATCGCTGATCCAAAATCGTTATACTTTTTCCTTCCATGACGGGGAACTTCTGCTTGCGGCAGATAGTATGGACTTTACTTTTTTAATTTTTTACCAGCTCCTGCCAACGCCGTGATAGTCTAGTGGCTAGGAGCTCGCGTTGTGGCCGCGATAACCCCGGTTCGAATCCGGGTCACGGCACGTCCACTTTGTATTGGTGACTGAATGGCTTCATGTTCCGTACTGCGTGCATACACTCGGGAAAACTAACTATCACTTCACTTCATGGTCAATTAACATGTTTTGGGAAGGGTGGGGGCAATCAGACAAGCGCAACACTGCGACAACAAACAATATATTCCAGCGAAATCTTAGTTCGACTTCGGTCTAGTTCACCAATAATATTGAGCAACACTGACCAAACATACAAGGCGCAATCGATAACGATTGAGCATCCCAATTGAAAACAGAGTCGAGTGCAGTGTTTTCATTTAGAATGTCAACCTGCTGCGAAAAATACAGTGAATTGATTGATTTTTTGATTGATTGATTGATTGAATGGTTGATCGATTGATTGATTGACTAATTGATTCAATCATGCATTCTTTTAATCATCCATTCATCAATTCATTCATTCATTCGTCAATTCATTCGTCAATTCATTCGTCAATTCATTCATCAATTCATTCATCAATTCATTCATCAATTCATTCATCAATTCATTCATCAATGCATTCATTAATACATTCATCAATACATTCATCAATTCATTCATCAATTCATGCATCAGTTCATTAATTAATTCATTCATCAATTCATTCATCAATTCATTCATCAATTCATTCATCAATTCATTCATCAATTCATTCATCAATTCATTCATCAATTCATTCATCAATTCATTCATCAATTCATTCGTCAATTCATTCATCAATTAATTCATCAAGGCATTCATCAAGACATTCATCAAGGCATTCATCAAGGCATTCATCAAGGCATTCATCAAGGCATTCATGTATTCATTAATTCAACCATTCATTCAACCAGTAATTCATCCGCTCATTTATTCCTTTAGGTAGAACATGCAGAACAGAACTATAACTGCACATAAGATAATTACACAGGAAATGTCAAGATAGCACTAGACAGCTGATGGTACTGCAAGGGAAAAACAATATCAAAGAGGACAACAAACTGTGCAAGACGCGCAGAGCAAAGGTTGTATCAACACATTCGACGTAATAACCAAGCATTAGCCAAGTATGTTTATACCGGCGACGCCATGCCCCGTCCGCCAGCTGGTGAGCCAGATAGCATCGCGCACAGTGCATTAAAGGAAATAGTTCACCTTGGAAATTTTTTACCCAACACGATTTGATTATATTTTGTAATACAATTTCTTTTTATATTGTAAAAAATGGCCTTATATCGCGCCGATTCAGGACAGAAGGCCGTAAATTTGTATTGTTTATCAAAACTATATGCATACTCTCTGAGTCACAGTCCTGACGTCACGCGAATGTAAACAATGGTTCAGTCAATCAGATTCGAAAGTAGTCGCGTAAAGATAGACTCGCATTAGAGATGTGCCAACCGGCGACCGGCGATCGCTTGCTAGCACCAGCTGCAAGCTGATTGGCTGATGGTATAGCCTCTGCCCGGGCTAGAACCAGTACAACATTCTTTCGCCAGCACCGCATTCCTTCGCCAAAAACTCAAATATATTCGGCTGGAGAGTCTTTTCAGTCAAAAAAAAACTTGCAGATAGGGGTTTCCCAACACGGGCTACAAAACTGCCATCTCAGTTTAAAACTAATGTTGAGGTGAACAATCCTTTAAAGGGAAATAATGACCTTTTTATTTTGTCAGGAACAATTTCTTTGGCTTCCGTTATGGTATTAAAATGATGTGATCTAAATTTAAGAATAAAATAAAATTATTCCCTGATTCAAAGTTGGAAGTTTCGAAAAATAAAAGCAAGTACGTATACTCCTTAAAGGGAATGTTTCTCCTTTGTATTAGTTATAAGTTGAGATAGCCATTATCTTGGGTCGGTATTGAAATGTACTAAGGTAATTTTTCACAAAACTTAACCGTTTTTAAGCAATTTAATTTAAAATTTTCAAAATGACTCCAGGCTGGTGCAGCCGCTGATTGGCTGACAGCCATTTTTTCAGCAAATCACACTTTGTCAGCCAATCAGCGGCGGTCTATAGCTCAATAATGACGTCATTCACCCAAAATCTAAAAACGTAATTTGTATAAAGTTAAGTGACATTTCGAGTGAAAAAAATATCACCTTCGTTTTCAGAAGCATTTACTTCATATTTGCTACTACAACCAGCGTATATTTGACAACTTTCAGAAAGGTGAAACATTCCCTTTAAAGGGATATTGCCACCTCCGGAGGATTTCTAAAAAGCAACTTAAATGAATGGTGGGGATAAACAATCGTGTATGATCAAGCTCAAACTTGCTCCTGCAGCACCTAAAGCAGGGTAACGGCATTTTTTTTGTATTTCTCACTCCAAAACGTTGGTCCCAGCTGTGCTCAGTACTAGATTCATGATGGCCGCTCTCATCCAGTTTGGCTGTGAAATTAGCGCCCGCCCAAAGCCGAAGCATCCGAATTCACCGAGACTTGACCTTGAAAAGTCTATCTGTGTTATAAGGTATTTGTCACAAATCTCCTACGGCCCCAAAGTCGAGCCATAGGCATTCTTGCTGTTTTATTCATGTTGTATTATGAAAGAGGCTATGGTTGTTGAAAATATAATTAACTGTATACGCATTTTAATTTTAAAGTGCACTGACGGAATGGTGATGTTGAGTTTGCAATATTGAAAAGCAAATCATAGTCCGCAAAGAAGTTATTATAAATAGTGATGAGACGACTCCAATTTTACGAATGTGTGCCAATCATGTGTGGTGCAAATGTATTTTTTTCTCATCTAATAGGGGGAGTTTCGGGAACCAAATTTTGCGGGTGAAATCGGACACGCTTAATCTATCGATACACACCAAAAACTCCATATTGGCTTCCGAGGGGCAATATCCCTTTAAGGAGTTCATGATCGGTATTTTCCCTCCACTATTGGAAGGCGACACATCTGGCGCTTTTGTATCAATCTGTTCAACGCTGTTGAATTACCTCTAAACAAATCGCCGACACTAAATAGGTCGCCGTCGATGTGCATCGGTGAGCTTCCGATTTAATTACCAGTTTTTGTATTGTTTGTTATTTTTGGGGGAATTTTATTTTATTTTTCATGATAATATAAAGCATAGTGTTATATACAGCCAGATGGTCATTCCACGTCAGATCGCACAAGAATGGGCAGTTTTGAACCCGACCTCTTTCGATTTCGATGAAATTTGGGGCACGTGTAGTACCCAATGAATGATCATCATGCACAAACTTTTAGCTCCATTCGACCTCTGAGGTCAGAGTTACGGTCTTAGATCACACGTTTTTGCCGACATTGTATCATTCAAAAGTTCATATATTGGCGAAAAAATTGTTCTAGGAAGTTGCGGTTGCCGCCATTGGATAGGGAAATGAATGTCCATTGTTGTGTACTTCCATGATTTCACATGAACTTCATATGACCTTTGACACCTGACTAGGTCAAAATCAAAATTTCGAGTTATTACTGTGTTTGCCTGCCCCGAAATCCGCCAAAATTTAACACGAGCGCGGTTACATCATCGTCTCAAACCATGTGCAAAAGAATGGCGGTCACTTAAAAACTTTTTAAGATATGGGTATTTTAGTATAACTATGTCGCGCAGGGGCGTCAGATGATGTCAAGTGGGGGCATGTCGTCTTGGAACTGTGCAGTTACGTTGTTGGCACCACTGATAACGTGTGCACCTATTTTGTTACCAGGTGTAATGGGGGAACATGTATTTTTAACCCTTGTTGAGAGAATCAATTTATAGAAGATAGCCACAGGGCACGTTCAACCGGCGCGACATAGTTATACTAAAATACCCATATCTTAAAAAGTTGTTAAGTTTCCGCCATTATTTTGCACATGCCTCGAGACGATGACGTTACCACTCACGTGTTACATTTTTGGGAAGGCAAACGTAAGAAAAAAAACTTGAATTGTTGACTTTGACCTCGTCCGGTCAAAGGACAAATTTAGGTCATGGAAGTTCATCGGGTCCAATACATAGTCCGATCATATCTCTGTGCTCTGGTGGCAACCGCACCTTCCTAGAACAATTTTTTGCCAATCTATGCACGTTTGAATGATACAATGTTGGCAAAAACGTGCGCCCTAAGATGACCCGTAACTCTGACCTCAGAGGTTGAATGAAGCTAAACGTGTGTGCATGATGATCGTTCATTGGGTTCACCAGGTGCCCCAAAATTGTATTGAAATCGAAAGGGGTCGGGGAATTGCTTGTGCGATTTGACGTGGAATGACCCCAGAGACAAAACTATACAAAACTCCTAATGTTGAAAATAAATGAAGCCATTTGCAAAAATTGAGGATTGCAACCACTAACCAGGCCGCCGTTATATGCATCAGTTAACCGCTAATTTGGTTACGTTTGTATTCAATGGCTGTTAATTGTAGTGGATCGTCGGGCATATAATCACAACAAGCAGAACGCAAAATATATTTTCGACTCCATTGCGTAAAAAGCAACACAGGAAAAGCCCTCAGTTTGCTGACGACCAAAAGTACTTGCAAGTACCGGTCGTTAAAAGTGTGGAACGCTTATCAAGTTTAACTTGAAATATCTTTCGATAGGAAAGTTGTATGCAAAATGTGATGAATTTACAACATATTTTGGTCTCGTCTGTCGATTTCAAGTCATAACTCCATTTTTGTGGGAAAATGTTATTATTTCCCTTTAAAGAAACTTTCACCCTAGGTAGACGCGAGCTGAACCACCTCGGCCTGAACTATGAAAGTAACGCCCACGCCCGTCGCCGTGATAGTCTAGTGGTTAGGACCTCGCGTTGTGGCCGCGATAACCCCGGTTCGAATCCGGGTCACGGCAGTCCGATACTATTTTGGTGGCGTGGTTTTCATTGGCCGATTCCTGAATGCGACGGCTACCGAGTAACTTTCACTCCGGCTTAAAGGAAATAGTTCTCCTTCAACATGGGTTTGAACTGAAATAGCAGTTTTGTAGCCCGTGTTGAGAAATCCTTATCTGGAAATTTTCTTGGCTGAAAAGACTCTCCAGCCGAAGATATTTGACTTTTTGGCGAAGGAATACGGCGCATATATGATGTACCGTACCGTCCGAAAGTGCCAGCACTGCCATGGAGCATGCGCAGACCAATAACGCACACCATAAAATCAATAATTTACAACCTTCTGTCCTGAATTGGCGCGATGTAGCACCAATTTTAAAAAGAAAAAAAGAAACTGTATTAAAAAATATAATAAAATCGTGTTCTGAGAAAATTTCCGAAGGTGAACTATTTCCTTTAACGTCCCAAAAACTCACTAATTGCTTCTCGATAAACAAAATAGATGCACAGAACGCCAGCTGTTATGCACACAAGATCACGCATCACAAATAATTCCTGAAAATTCCTTCGCCTGGACGAACATGTATCATCTTGTGCGGCACCTGCTTATCGCAAGTTAACGTCGCAATATACGCCACCAGAAAGTAACAACTTTCACCAAAATCGGAAATAAAACATGGCAGAAACACGCGACTTGAAGAAAAGATATCACCAGCGTTTCAGGTTCCCCGGGCCCTAACATACAGGCGATGGTGGTATAATGGTGAGCATAGCTGCCTTCCAAGCAGTTGATCCGGGTTCGATTCGCGGCCTTTTTACTGCATTTCACGCTGCGTTTTTACTGATCCTATCCAAGTCATTCGTCGACTAAAACCATTATCAGCATGACTGGATCGCTTTCAACTAGTTATCAACGCACGCAAAGCTATGATAATACAAACCTCTGGACGGACAGGACAGAGCAGGGTGCAACAGGACGGCTCAGGTCACAAGAGGGCGGAAAAGGTCCCGACAAAGGAAATTTAAGAGCATTGTAGCAAGCTCTGCCCGGCCCCAGTCTTGTCCTTCCCCGTCCTGCACTGCACTGCACTGCACTGCACTACACTGCACTGTACTGCACTACACTGCACTACACTACACTGCACTGCACTACACTACACTACACTGCAATACACTACACTACACTACTACACTGCACTACACTACACTACACTACACTACACTGCACTACACTGCACTGCACTACAATACACTGCACTACACTGCACTACACTGCACTACACTGCACTACACTGCACTACACTACACTACGCTACACTACAATGTACTACAATACAATACACTACACTACACTGCATCACACTACGCTACACTGCACTACACTGCACTACACTGCACTACACTACACTACACTGCACTACACTGCACTGCACTGCACTACACTGCCCTGCATTACACTGCACTACACTACACTGCACTGAACTGCACTACACTGCACTACACTACCCTGCACTACACTGCACTGCACTACACTGCACTGCACTTTACTACACTGCACTACACTACACTACACTGCACTACACTACACTACACTGTACTACACTACACTGCACTACGCTGCACTGCACTAAACTACACTGCACTACACTGCACTACACTGCACTGGACTTCACTGCACTACACTACACTACACTACACTACACTACACTACACTGTACTGCACTGCACTACACTGCCCTGTACTGCACTGCACTGCACTGCCCTGCCCTGCACTGTACTGCCCTGCACTGCACTGCCCTGCACTGCCCTACACTACACTACACTACACTACACTACACTACACTGCACTACACTACACTGTACTGCACTGCACTGCACTGCACTGCACTGCACTACACTACACTGCACTGCACTGCACTGCACTGCACTGCACTCCCCTGGCCTGCCACGTCCTGCCGGTCTCGTCCTGTGCTGCCTCTTCCTGTCCTGCCCTTCAAAGGGGGGCTCCACTGTCACAGACCTGCGTAGTGCGTATATACATCCCGAGTCATTCAGTCATGTTCATGTTTGGCACTGATCACTAAAAGTATCCCAGACACTCAGCAAAACAACTGTCTGCGATGGCCGGGAATCGAACCCGGATCAACTGCTTGGAAGGCAGCTATGCTCACCATTATACCACCATCGCCTGGTCCGGCCGGGTTCGGAGACTTCAACGCTGACGTCGATATTTTATGTCCAGTTTTTATGCTTAGTTTTATCGCAAAGCCTGACGGACATGTTTGTATTGCGATTACGACCCAGCGCTCTGATGCGAAGCCTTGCCTTCCGGGTCTCGTCGCTAGTCGGTTTGTTCATGTCGAGAGAAATATTGATATTTTGTTTATCTAAAGCAGTGATCGCATTCAAGGGTATGGTTACTTCTTTTTAACCCAAGAATGATTCGTTACACCCTCCCCCATTGCGCAGACCGCAGTTCTCGGCTTCAAGTTATGCGGTACAGCATAACTTCAGGCGTTTACTACTAGTGCCATCTCGGGACAGGAATATAAGTAGACATGTGTGTTGTTGCTCTTTGAAACAGAAACTGGGATACAATACATGCATGTGAATTGTGTGCCATTATCAAACGAATCAGCTATAATTTCCCACTTAGCTGCTCAATCGTCGTTACCCCTGGTGGAACGCTCCATTACCCCAAGTTGGGTAATTACCCCTATTTCAGAATCACTGATCCAAGATCGTTATACTGTTTCTTTCCATGAGGGAGAACTTCTGCTTGCGGTAGATAGTATGGACTTCACTTTTTTACTTTTTTACCAGCTCCTTCCGTAATTAAAAATGCGTATTACTTCGTTAATTAGCCTGTGGTGCGTGTTTCATCCGAAAACTGCAGTATGTTATGTCATTGTACGCCCATGCCTCTTAGTTTCCTTGCAATAATATGACCCCCTTTCTTCCATTCCTGAGCGCGCCTCTGCAAAAAATGACTTTATTCCCTTGTCTGGCCTCATATGTGCATATATCATTATAAGCTAAACGTCTATTGCGCCATTATCGCTGGCATATCGTCATCACCATGCCAGTCACCCCTTTTTCATGTGCCTGAGCACGCCCCTGAAACTATATATGTAATAAATTATGCAAATAATTGAAGCAGAAGCTATCTTTTACATCTTGATAGCTATGAATGCCCCTTGCATCGCTCTAATGGCTTCCCGCCAAGCATTGAATACTTCCTGGAACCCTCCCCCCCCCCCCCTTTTCAGGCCCCTGAAACCGCCTCTGCCATGCAATTTGTATGATATGTAATTAACTTCAACTAATTTGCACTTGTTGCAATCACCGTAAACCGATGTAACTCCTTCATTATTGAGGCAGTTAGGAAGAAACCGTGAAGATCGCATTTCCGTATTATCGCCAAATGTCGCCTCTGACCCCACCCAAAATGTGCCCTGGAACCGCCTCTGTTCAGGTTATGAACTCAAAATTGTAACTCCAAATGCGGTATTCAATTCTATGAAAAGTCCCAAAATTGCATGGGCCTGCTCCCAGCCGTTCTGGAGATATCTGCGGAAAAAAAACATGAGGGGGGCGGAATCCGCCTCCCCCCCCCCCCCCCCCCCCTGTTACAAATAGGGTTAAAGAAACTTTCACCCTAGACAGACGCGAGCTGAACCACCTCGGCCTGAAATATGAAAGTAACGCCCACGCCCATCGCCGTGATAGTCTAGTGGTTAGGACCTCGCGTTGTGGCCAAGATAACCCCGGTTCGAATCCGGGTCACGGCAGTGCGATATTGTTTTGGTGGGGTGGTTTTCATTGGCTCATTCCTGAATGCGACGGCTACTGACTAACTTTCACTCCTGTTTAATGTCCCAAAAACTCACTAATTGCATCTCGTATAAACAAAATAGATGCACAGAACGCCAGCTGTTATGCACACAAGATCACGCATCACAAATAATTCCTGAAAATTCCTTCGCCCGGACGAAAATGTATAACCTTGTCGCGGCACCTGCTTATCGCAAGTTAACGTCGCAATATACGCCGCCAGAAAGTAACAACTTTCACCAAAATCGGAAATAAAACATGGCAGAGAAACTTACGCGACTTGAGGAAAAGATATCGCCAGCGTTGCAGGTTCCCCAGGCCCTAACATGCAGGCGATGGTGGTATAATGGTGAGCATAGCTGCCTTCCAAGCAGTTGATCCGGGTTCGATTCCCGGCCATCGCACTCTGCATTTTTACTCATTCCATCCAGGTCATTCGTTGACTAAAACCATTATCACCATGACTGGATCGCTTTCAACTAGTTATCAACGCACGCAAAGCTATGATAATACAAACCTTTGGACGGACAGGACAGAGCAGAGCAGGGTGGAACAGGAAGGCTCAGGTCAAAAGAGGGCGGAAAAAGTCCCGACAAAGGAAATTCAAGATCATTGTAGCAAGCACAAATAACCGCCGTTTTGTCAGCGGGCCCCTATGATCTATCCAACAGCTGGAATTAGATATCCTCGTGCATCATATGCAAACAGAAAGCACACAAAAAACGTCCCATATTCCAGATCAAGTCAAGTGCATTCCTTTTGAGACTGAAATTGGGCTGTACCGGCTCCGTCCAGCGCCGTGATAGTCAAGTGGTTAGGACCTCGCGTTGTGGCCGCGATAACCCCGGTTCGAGACCGGATCACGGCATGTCCACTCTTTATTCGCAGACTCCTGATGGTTTCTAAAACTTTTTATTCTCCTGTCATATCACAGATACCAAAATATCCCTGCCGTGACCCGGACTCGAACCGGGGTTTTCGCGGACACAACGCGCGGACCTAACCACTAGAATATCACGGCTTCGGGTAACGCTGGTACCGACTGATTTCACTCGGAATGGGGCTGGGGGTGCAGCGCTCAAGTGCTTGAGTTGGAATGTCTGAAAGTTTGGAGTTTTGTTTGCATGTGATACACAGTAAACCCTTGTTTCATATCTTAAAAAACGTAGGGCTGATATAGCAGTTAATGTTTTTCTGTTTACTGCACAGGTATTGATCTGTATTTTTGTGCTGTTCTGCCCTGCCATGTCCTGCTCTGCTCTGCTCTGCTCTGCACTGCACTGCACTGCACTGCACTGCACTGCACTGCACTGCACTACACTGCACTGCACTACACTGCACTGCACTGCACTACACTACACTGCACTACACTACACTGCACTGCACTACACTACACTACACTGCACTGCACTGCACTGCACTGCACTGCACTACACTACACTACACTACACTACACTGCACTGCACTGCACTGCACTGCACTGCACTGCACTGCACTGCACTCCCCTGGCCTGCCACGTCCTGCCGGTCTCGTCCTGTGCTGCCTCTTCCTGCCCTGCCCTTCAAAGGGGGGCTCCACTGTCACAGACCTGCGTAGTGCCTATATACATCCCGAGTAATTCAGTCATGTTCATGGTGGCCCTGGTCACTAAAGTATCCCAGACACTCGGCAAAACAACTGCATGCGATGGCCGGGAATCGAACTCGGATCAACTGCTTCGAAGGCAGCTATGCTCACCATTATACCACCCTCGCCTGGTCCTTTTACCATCGCCTGGTTTAGCCGAGTTCAGAGACTTCTGCGCTGCCGTCGATACGTTATGTCCAGTTTTTATGCTTAGTTTTATCGCACAGCCTGCCGGACATGTTTTTATTACGATTACTACCCAGCGCTCTGATACGAGGCCTTGCCTTTCGGGTCTCGTCGCTAGTCGGTTTGGTCATGTCCAGATAAATATTGATATTTTGTTTATCTAAAGCAGTTGTCGCAGTCAAGGGTATGGTTACCCCTTTTTATGACAAGAATGATTCGTTGCACCCTCCCCAATTGCGCAAACGGCAGTTCTCGGCTTCAAGTTATGTGGTACAGCATAACTTCAGGCGTTTACTACTAGTGCCATCTCGGGACAGGAATATAAGTAGACACTTGCTCTTTGAAACAGAAACTGGGATACAATACATGGATGTGGATTGTGTGCCATTATCAAACGAATCAGCTATAATTTCCCCTTTAGCTGCTCAATCGTCATTACCTCCGGTCGAACGCTCCATTACCCCAAATTGGTTAATTACCCCTATTTCAGAATAACTGATCCAAAATCGTTATACTGTTTCTTTCAATGAGGGGGAACTTCTGCTTGCGGTGGATAGTATGGACTTTACTTTTTACTCTTTTTACCAGTTCCTTCCAGCGCCGTGATAGTCTAGTGGTTAGGACCTCGCGTTGTGGCCGCGATAACCCCGGTTCGAATCCGGGTCACGGCATGTCCACTTTTCATTGCCGGACTACCGATGGTTACTACATGTGGATTGATCTTGATTGCTTTCTTGCCTTCCCTTCTGGTGCTCTTCTATCCTGTTCATCCTGTGCTGTGCTGTGCTGTGCTGTCCTGTACTATATTTTGCTATACTGTCTTGCTTTGTCCTGTCCTGTCCTGTCCTGCCCTGTCCCACCCTGTCTTGTCCTGCTCTGTCTGTTCTTGACTTGCATTATCCTGTCCTGCCCTGTCAAAATTATTAAAATTATTAAAATTAAAATTATTATATTATTATACCTTTGGAATCGGATTGCGTGATCCCGGATCAGTTTCTTGATTGTGTCGGGAGATCTCCCTGGAATCGTGAACCGTTTCTGTGATTCACACATATACTACTGACTTCTATTGCCTGTCTGACTGGTGGAATGACTGTCCGGTATAAACCGGTATAAACCGGTATAAACGGACGGTATAAACTGACTGTCTGCTGACGGGACGTCCTGAGTGGCGGATCTAGCTTTCGAGTTGTGGGGGGGGGGGGCAAACTTAGCTCCGTTTCGTCAGCGAAAATGTATTGGCCGGAGGGGGGAGGTGGCGTCGGGTCGCAATGCGAATGAGTCGTTAAGCGGGGTGTGTGTAAATCACGACTTCCCGGAACACATCGCAACCTACACTACACTACACTACACTACACTACACTACACTACACTACACTGCACTACACTGCACTGCACTACACTACACTGTACTACACTACACTGCACTACACTGTACTACACTGCACTATACTACACTACACTGCACTGCACTACACTACACTGCACTACACTGCACTGCACTACACTGCACTGCACTACACTGCACTGTACTGTACTACACTACACTACACTACACTACACTATACTACACTACACTACACTACACTGCGCTGCACTACACTACACTACACTACACTACACTACACTACACTGTACTACACTACACTACACTGTACTACACTACACTACACTGCACTACACTACACTACACTACACTGCACTACACTACACTATACTGTACTGTAGTGCACTACACTGCACTACACTGCACTACACTTCACTACACTGCACTACACTGCACTACACTGCACTACACTGCACTACACTGCACTACACTGCACTACACTACACTACACTGTACTACAATACACCGCACTGTACTGCACTACACTGCACTACACTACACTACACTACACTGCACTGCACTACACTACACTACACTACACTACACTACACTGCACTACACTACACTGCACTTCACCACACTACACTGCACTACACTGCACTACACTATACTACACTGCACTACACTACACTACACTACACTGCACTGCACTACACTGCACTACACTGCACTGTACTACACTACACTAAACTACACTACACTACACTACACTACACTACACTGCACTGTACTACACTGCACTACACTGCATTACACTGCACTAGACTAGACTGCACTACACTGCACTGCACTACACTGCACTACACTGCACTGCACTACACTGCACTGTACTGTACTGCACTGTACTGCACTGTACTGTACTACACTACACTACACTACACTACACTACACTACACTACACTGCACTTCACTGCACTGCACTACACTGCACTGCACTACACTGCACTGCACTACACTGCACTGCACTACACTGTACTACACTACACTACACTACACTACACTACACTGCACTACACTGCACTACACTGCACTACACTGCACTACTCTGCACTACACTGTACTACACTGCACTACACTGCACTGCACTACACTGCATTGCATTGTACTGTACTACACTACACTGCACTGCACTGCACTGCACTGCACTGCACTGCACTGCACTGCACTGCATTACACTGCACTGCACTACACTGTACTGCACTGCACTGCACTGCACTGTACTGCACTGCACTGCACTGTACTGTACTGCCCTAGTCTGCCACGTCCTGCCGGTCTCGTCCTGTGCTGCCTCTTCCTGCCCTGCCCTTCAAAGGGGGGCTCCACTGTCACAGACCTGCGTAGTGCCTATATACATCCCGAGTAATTAATTCATGTTCATGTTGGCCCTGGTCACTAAAGTAGCCCAGACACTCAGCAAAACAACCGCCTGCGATGGCCGGGAATCGAACCCGGATCAACTGCTTGGAAGGCAGCTATGCTCACCATTATACCACCATCGCCTGGTCCAGCTATTATCGCCTGGTCCAGCCACCATCGCCTGGTCCAGCCAGGCTCGGAGACTTCAACGCTGACGTCGATACTTTATGTCCAGTTTTATGCTTAGTTTTAACACAGAGCCTGTCGAACATGTTTTGATACCGACAAGACCCAGCGCTCTAATGCGAAGCCTTGCCTTCCGCGTCTCGTCGCTAGCCGGTTTGGTCATGTTCAGAGAAATATTAAATATCGTTTTTTCTTTCTTCTAAAGCAGTGGTCACATTCAAGGATATGGCTACTCTTTTTTTTATTTCAAGACTGTCTCGTTACACCCTCCCACATTGCGCAGACCGCAGTTCTTGGCTTCAAGTTATGCGGTACAGCATAACTTCAGGCGTTTACTACTAGTGCCATCTCGGGACAGGAATAGGTCGGACCGCAGTTCTCGGCTTCAAGTTATGCGGTACAGCATAACTTCAGGCGTTTACTACTAGTGCCATCTAGGGACAGGAATAGGTCGGACCGCAGTTCTCGGCTTCAAGTTATGCGGTACAGCATAACTTCAGGGGTTTACTACAGTGCTATCTCGGGACAGGAATATAAGTAGACATGTGTGTTGTTGCTCTTTGACACAGAAACTGGGATACAATACATGCATGTGCATTGTGTGCCATTATCAAACGAATCAGCTATAATTTCCATTTACCATACCATACCATACCATACCATACCATAATGTCCAAATGCTTAGCTGCTCAATCGTCGTTACCCCTGGTGGAACGCTCCATTACCCCAAGTTGGGTAATTACCCCTATTTCAGAATCACTGATCCAAAATCGTTATACTGTTTCTTTCCATGAGGGAGAACTTCTGCTTGCGGTATATAGTATGAACTCACCTTTCCCAATTCCATGTGTGGGCCAAAGCCTCCCAATTTCGACAAATATCGGGCGTTACCAGCTCCCTCCTTCCAGCGCCGTGATAGTCTAGTGGTTGGGACCTCGCGTTGTGGCCGCGATAACCCCGGTTCGAATCCGGGTCACGGCATGTCCACTCTTTATTGCCGGACTACCGATGGTTTCAGTTCGTTATTTTCTGTCACCCGTCGCATGCAGAGATACAAAAGCGTCCTTCCCGTGACCACGTCCTTCCCATCCTTCCCGTGAGATTGCAGAGATACAAAAGCGTCCTTCCCGTGACCACGTCCTTCCCGTGCTTCCCGTGAGATTGCAGAGATACAAAAGCGTCCTTCCCGTGACCACGTCCTTCCCGTCCTTCCCGTGAAATTGCAGAGATACAAAAGCGTCCTTCCCGTGACCACGTCCTTCCCGTCCTTCCCGTGAGATTGCAGAGATACAAAAGCGTCCTTCCCGTGACCACGTCCTTCCCGTCCTTCCCGTGAGATTGCAGAGATACAAAAGCGTCCTTCCCGTGACCACCTGTACCTGCTTATCGCAAGTTCACGTCGCAATATACGCCACCAGAAAGTAACAACTTTCACTCAAATCGGATATAAAACATGGCAGAGAAACACGCGACTTGAAGAAATAATATCACTAGCGTTGCAGGTTACTCAGGCCCTAACATGCAGGCGATGGTGGTATAATGGTGAGCATAGCTGCCTTTCAAGCAGTTGATCCGGGTTTGATTCCCGGCCATCGCACGCTTCGTTTTACTGATCCCATCCAGGTCATTCGTTGACTAAAACCATTATCAGCATGACAGCATTATCAGCACCTATGATCTATCCAACAACTGGAATTATATATTCTCGTGCATCATATGCAAACAGAAAACACAAAAAAACGTCCCATATTCCAGATCAAGTCAAGTGCATTCCTTTTCAGACTGAAATTGGGCTGTACCAGGTCCGTCCAACGCCGTGATAGTCTAGTGGTTAGGACCTCGCGTTGTGGCCGCGATAACCCCGGTTCGAATCCGGGTCACGGCATGTCCACTTTTTATTCGCAGACTCCTGATCGTTTCTAAAACTTGTCATTCTCCTGTCATATCGCAGATACCAAAATATTCCTGCCGTGACCCGGATTCGAACCGGGGTTTGTAAGGACACAACGCGCGGTCCTAACCACTAGAATATCACGGCTTCGGGTAACGCTGGTACCGACTGATTTCACTCGGAATGGGGTTGGGGGTGCAGCGTGCAAGTGTTTGAGTTGGAATGTCTGAAAGTTTGGAGTTTTGTTTGCATGTGATACACAGTAAACCCTTGTTCCATCTCTTAAAAAAACGAAGGGCTGATATAGCAGTTAATGGTTTTACGTTTACTGCACAGGTATTGATCTGTATTTTTGTGCTGTCCTGCCCTGCCATGCCCTGCTCTGCTCTGCGTGTAATCTGTCCCGCTCTGCCCGGCCCCAGTCTTGTCCTTCCCCGCCCTGCACTGTACTGCACTGCCCTGCACTGCACTGCCCTGCACTACACTGCCCTGCACTACACTGCACTACACTACACTACACTACACTACACTACACTACACTGCACTACACTGCACTACACTACACTGCACTGCACTACACTGCACTACACTACACTACACTGCACTACACTGTATTGCACTACAATACACTGCACTACACTGCACTACACTGTACTACACTGCACTACACTGCACTACACTGCACTACACTGCACTACACTGCACTACACTGCACTGCACTGCACTACACTGCACTACACTGCACTGGACTGCACTACACTGCACTACACTGCACTACACTGCACTACACTGCACTACACTGCACTACAATACACTGCACTACACTGTACTGCAATACACTACACTACACTACACTGTACTACACTACACTACACTACACTGCACCACCCTACACTACACTACACTACACTACACGGCACTGCACTACACTGCACTACACTACACTGCACTGCACTACACTACACTACACTGCACTGCACTGCACTGCACTGCACTCCCCTGGCCTGCCACGTCCTGCCGGTCTCGTCCTGTGCTGCCTCTTCCTGTCCTGCCCTTCAAAGGGGGGCTCCACTGTCACAGACCTGCGTAGTGCGTATATACATCCCGAGTCATTCAGTCATGTTCATGTTTGGCACTGATCACTAAAAGTATCCCAAACACTCAGCAAAACAACTGTCTGCGATGGCCGGGAATCGAACCCGGATCAACTGCTTGGAAGGCAGCTATGCTCACCATTATACCACCATCGCCTGGTCCGGCCGGGTTCGGAGACTTTAACGCTGACGTCGACATTTTATGTCCAGTTTTTATGCTTAGTTTTATCGCAAAGCCTGTCGGACATGTTTGTATTGCGATTACGACCCAGCGCTCTGATGCGAAGCCTTGCCTTCCGGGTCTCGTCGCTAGTCGGTTTGTTCATGTCGAGAGAAATATTGATATTTTGTTTATCTAAAGCAGTGATCGCATTCAAGGGTATGGTTACTTCTTTTTAACCCAAGAATGATTCGTTACACCCTCCCCCATTGCGCAGACCGCAGTTCTCGGCTTCAAGTTATGCGGTACAGCATAACTTCAGGCGTTTACTACTAGTGCCATCTCGGGACAGGAATATAAGTAGACATGTGTGTTGTTGCTCTTTGAAACAGAAACTGGGATACAATACATGCATGTGAATTGTGTGCCATTATCAAACGAATCAGCTATAATTTCCCACTTAGCTGCTCAATCGTCGTTACCCCTGGTGGAACGCTCCATTACCCCAAGTTGGGTAATTACCCCTATTTCAGAATCATTGATCCAAGATCGTTATACTGTTTCTTTCCATGAGGGAGAACTTCTGCTTGCGGTAGATAGTATGGACTTCACTTTTTTACTTTTTTTACCAGCTCCTTCCGTAATTAAAAATGCGTGTTACTTCGTTAATTAGCCTGTGGTGCGTGTTTCATCCGAAAACTGCAGTATGTTATGTCATTGTACGCCCATGCCTCTTAGTTTCCTTGCAATAATATGACCCCCTTTCTTCCATTCCTGAGCGCGCCTCTGCAAAAAATGACTTTATTCCCTTGTCTGGCCTCATATGTGCATATATCATTATAAGCTAAACGTCTATTGCGCCATTATCGCTGGCATATCGTCATCACCATGCCAGTCACCCCTTTTTCATGTGCCTGAGCACGCCCCTGAAACTATATATGTAATAAATTATGCAAATAATTGAAGCAGAAGCTATCTTTTACATCTTGATAGCTATGAATGCCCCTTGCATCGCTCTAATGGCTTCCCGCCAAGCATTGAATACTTCCTGGAACCCCCCCCCCCCCTTTTCAGGCCCCTGAAACCGCCTCTGCCATGCAATTTGTATGATATTTAATTAACTTCAACTAATTTGCACTTGTTGCAATCACCGTAAACCGATGTAACTCCTTCATTATTGAGGCAGTTAGGAAGAAACCGTGAAGATCGCATTTCCGTATTATCGCCAAATGTCGCCTCTGACCCCACCCAAAATGTGCCCTGGAACCGCCTCTGTTCAGGTTATGAACACAAAATTGTAACTCCAAATGCGGTATTCATTTCTATGAAAAGTCCCAAAATTGCATGGGCCTGCTCCCAGCCGTTCTGGAGATATCTGCGGAAAAAAACATGAGGGGGGCGGAATCCGCCTCCCCCCTGTTACAAATAGGGTTAAAGAAACTTTCACCCTAGGCAGACGCGAGCTGAACCACCTCGGCCTGAAATATGAAAGTAACGCCCACGCCCATCGCCGTGATAGTCTAGTGGTTAGGACCTCGCGTTGTGGCCGAGATAACCCCGGTTCGAATCCGGGTCACGGCAGTGCGATATTGTTTTGGTGGGGTGGTTTTCATTGGCTGATTCCTGAATGCGACGGCTACTGACTAACTTTCACTCCTGTTTAATGTCCCAAAAACTCACTAATTGCATCTCGTATAAACAAAATAGATGCACAGAACGCCAGCTGTTATGCACACAAGATCACGCATCACAAATAATTCCTGAAAATTCCTTCGCCCGGACGAAAATGTATAACCTTGTCGCGGCACCTGCTTATCGCAAGTTAACGTCGCAATATACGCCGCCAGAAAGTAACAACTTTCACCAAAATCGGAAATAAAACATGGCAGAGAAACTTACGCGACTTGAGGAAAAGATATCGCCAGCGTTGCAGGTTCCCCAGGCCCTAACATGCAGGCGATGGTGGTATAATGGTGAGCATAGCTGCCTTCTAAGCAGTTGATCCGGGTTCGATTCCCGGCCATCGCACTCTGCATTTTTACTCATTCCATCCAGGTCATTCGTTGACTAAAACCATTATCACCATGACTGGATCGCTTTCAACTAGTTATCAACGCACGCAAAGCTATGATAATACAAACCTTTGGACGGACAGGACAGAGCAGAGCAGGGTGGAACAGGAAGGCTCAGGTCAAAAGAGGGCGGAAAAAGTCCCGACAAAGGAAATTCAAGATCATTGTAGCAAGCACAAATAACCGCCGTTTTGTCAGCGGGCCCCTATGATCTATCCAACAGCTGGAATTAGATATCCTCGTGCATCATATGCAAACAGAAAGCACACAAAAAACGTCCCATATTCCAGATCAAGTCAAGTGCATTCCTTTTGAGACTGAAATTGGGCTGTACCGGCTCCGTCCAGCGCCGTGATAGTCAAGTGGTTAGGACCTCGCGTTGTGGCCGCGATAACCCCGGTTCGAGACCGGATCACGGCATGTCCACTCTTTATTCGCAGACTCCTGATGGTTTCTAAAACTTTTTATTCTCCTGTCATATCACAGATACCAAAATATCCCTGCCGTGACCCGGACTCGAACCGGGGTTTTCGCGGACACAACGCGCGGACCTAACCACTAGAATATCACGGCTTCGGGTAACGCTGGTACCGACTGATTTCACTCGGAATGGGGCTGGGGGTGCAGCGCTCAAGTGCTTGAGTTGGAATGTCTGAAAGTTTGGAGTTTTGTTTGCATGTGATACACAGTAAACCCTTGTTTCATCTCTTAAAAAACGTAGGGCTGATATAGCAGTTAATGTTTTTTTCTGTTTACTGCACAGGTATTGATCTGTATTTTTGTGCTGTTCTGCCCTGCCATGCCCTGCTCTGCTCTGCTCTGCACTGCACTGCACTGCACTGCACTGCACTGCACTGTACTACACTGCACTACACTGCACTGCACTGCACTGCACTGCACTGCACTACACTACACTACACTGCACTACACTACACTGCACTGCACTACACTACACTGCACTGCACTGCACTACACTACACTGCACTGCACTGCACTGCACTGCACTGCACTGCACTCCCCTGGCCTGCCACGTCCTACCGGTCTCGTCCTGTGCTGCCTCTTCCTGCCCTGCCCTTCAAAGGGGGGGCTCCACTGTCACAGACCTGCGTAGTGCCTATATACATCCCGAGTAATTCAGTCATGTTCATGGTGGCCCTGGTCACTAAAGTATCCCAGACACTCGGCAAAACAACTGCATGCGATGGCCGGGAATCGAACTCGGATCAACTGCTTCGAAGGCAGCTATGCTCACCATTATACCACCCTCGCCTGGTCCTTTTACCATCGCCTGGTTTAGCCGAGTTCAGAGACTTCTGCGCTGCCGTCGATACGTTATGTCCAGTTTTTATGCTTAGTTTTATCGCACAGCCTGCCGGACATGTTTTTATTACGATTACTACCCAGCGCTCTGATACGAGGCCTTGCCTTTCGGGTCTCGTCGCTAGTCGGTTTGGTCATGTCCAGATAAATATTGATATTTTGTTTATCTAAAGCAGTTGTCGCAGTCAAGGGTATGGTTACCCCTTTTTATGACAAGAATGATTCGTTACACCCTCCCCAATTGCGCAAACGGCAGTTCTCGGCTTCAAGTTATGCGGTACAGCATAACTTCAGGCGTTTACTACTAGTGCCATCTCGGGACAGGAATATAAGTAGACACTTGCTCTTTGAAACAGAAACTGGGATACAATACATGGATGTGGATTGTGTGCCATTATCAAACGAATCAGCTATAATTTCCCCTTTAGCTGCTCAATCGTCATTACCTCCGGTCGAACGCTCCATTACCCCAAATTGGTTAATTACCCCTATTTCAGAATAACTGATCCAAAATCGTTATACTGTTTCTTTCAATGAGGGGGAACTTCTGCTTGCGGTGGATAGTATGGACTTTACTTTTTACTCTTTTTACCAGTTCCTTCCAGCGCCGTGATAGTCTAGTGGTTAGGACCTCGCGTTGTGGCCGCGATAACCCCGGTTCGAATCCGGGTCACGGCATGTCCACTTTTCATTGCCGGACTACCGATGGTTACTACATGTGGATTGATCTTGATTGCTTTCTTGCCTTCCCTTCTGGTGCTCTTCTATCCTGTTCATCCTGTGCTGTGCTGTGCTGTGCTGTCCTGTACTATATTTTGCTATACTGTCTTGCTTTGTCCTGTCCTGTCCTGTCCTGCCCTGTCCCACCCTGTCTTGTCCTGCTCTGTCTGTTCTTGACTTGCATTATCCTGTCCTGCCCTGTCAAAATTATTAAAATTATTAAAATTAAAATTATTATATTAAAATTGCAAAATTATTATATTATTATACCTTTGGAATCGGATTGCGTGATCCCGGATCAGTTTCTTGATTGTGTCGGGAGATCTCCCTGGAATCGTGAACCGTTTCTGTGATTCACACATATACTACTGACTTCTATTGCCTGTCTGACTGGTGGAATGACTGTCCGGTATAAACCGGTATAAACCGGTATAAACGGACGGTATAAACTGACTGTCTGCTGACGGGACGTCCTGAGTGGCGGATCTAGCTTTCGAGTTGTGGGGGGGGGCAAACTTAGCTCCGTTTCGTCAGCGAAAATGTATTGGCCGGAGGGGGGAGGTGGCGTCGGGTCGCAATGCGAATGAGTCGTTAAGCGGGGTGTGTGTAAATCACGACTTCCCGGAACACATCGCAACCTACACTACACTACACTACACTACACTACACTACACTACACTACACTACACTACACTGCACTACACTGCACTGCACTACACTACACTGTACTACACTGCACTGCACTACACTGTACTACACTGCACTATACTACACTACACTGCACTACACTACACTGCACTACACTGCACTGCACTACACTGCACTGTACTGTACTACACTACACTACACTACACTACACTACACTGCACTACACTACACTACACTACACTACACTACACTGTACTACACTACACTACACTGTACTACACTACACTGCACTACACTACACTACACTGCACTACACTACACTATACTGTACTGTAGTGCACTACACTGCACTACACTGCACTACACTTCACTACACTGCACTACACTGCACTACACTGCACTACACTGCACTACACTGCACTACACTGTACTACAATACACCGCACTGTACTGCACTACACTGCACTACACTACACTACACTGCACTACACTGCACTACACTACACTACACTACACTACACTACACTACACTACACTACACTACACTACACTGCACTACACTGCACTACACTACACTGCACTACACTGCACTACACTATACTACACTGCACTACACTACACTACACTGCACTACACTGCACTACACTGCACTGTACTACACTACACTACACTAAACTACACTACACTACACTACACTGCACTGTACTACACTGCACTACACTGCATTACACTGCACTAGACTAGACTACACTACACTGCACTGCACTACACTGCACTACACTGCACTGCACTGCACTGCACTGTACTGCACTGCACTGTACTGTACTACACTACACTACACTACACTACACTACACTACATTGCACTTCACTGCACTGCACTACACTGCACTGCACTACACTGCACTACACTGCACTGCACTGTACTACACTACACTACACTACACTACACTACACTGCACTACACTGCACTACACTGCACTACACTGCACTACACTGCACTACACTGCACTACACTGTACTACACTGCACTACACTGCACTGCACTACACTGCATTGCACTGTACTGTACTACACTACACTACACTGCACTGCACTGCACTGCACTGCACTGCACTACACTGTACTGCACTGCACTGCACTGTACTGTACTGCCCTAGTCTGCCACGCCCTGCCGGTCTCGTCCTGTGCTGCCTCTTCCTGCCCTGCCCTTCAAAGGGGGGCTCCACTGTCACAGACCTGCGTAGTGCCTATATACATCCCGAGTAATTAATTCATGTTCATGTTGGCCCTGGTCACTAAAGTAGCCCAGACACTCAGCAAAACAACCGCCTGCGATGGCCGGGAATCGAACCCGGATCAACTGCTTGGAAGGCAGCTATGCTCACCATTATACCACCATCGCCTGGTCCAGCTATTATCGCCTGGTCCAGCCACCATCGCCTGGTCCAGCCAGGCTCGGAGACTTCAACGCTGACGTCGATACTTTATGTCCAGTTTTATGCTTAGTTTTAACACAGAGCCTGTCGAACATGTTTTGATTACAAGACCCAGCGCTCTAATGCGAAGCCTTGCCTTCCGCGTCTCGTCGCTAGCCGGTTTGGTCATGTTCAGAGAAATATTAAATATCGTTTTTTATTTCTTCTAAAGCAGTGGTCACATTCAAGGATATGGTTACTCTTTTTTTTATTTCAAGACTGTCTCGTTACACCCTCCCACATTGCGCAGACCGCAGTTCTTGGCTTCAAGTTATGCGGTACAGCATAACTTCAGGCGTTTACTACTAGTGCCATCTCGGGACAGGAATAGGTCGGACCGCAGTTCTCGGCTTCAAGTTATGCGGTACAGCATAACTTCAGGCGTTTACTACTAGTGCCATCTAGGGACAGGAATAGGTCGGACCGCAGTTCTCGGCTTCAAGTTATGCGGTACAGCATAACTTCAGGCGTTTACTACTAGTGCCATCTCGGGACAGGAATATAAGTAGACATGGGTGTTGTTGCTCTTTGACACAGAAACTGGGATACAATACATGCATGTGCATTGTGTGCCATTATCAAACGAATCAGCTATAATTTCCATTTACCATACCATACCATACCATACCATAATGTCCAAATGTTTAGCTGCTCAATCGTCGTTACCCCTGGTGGAACGCTCCATTACCCCAAGTTGGGTAATTACCCCTATTTCAGAATCACTGATCCAAAATCGTTATACTGTTTCTTTCCATGAGGGAGAACTTCTGCTTGCGGTATATAGTATGAACTCACCTTTCCCAATTCCATGTGTGGGCCAAAGCCTCCCAATTTCGACAAATATCGGGCGTTACCAGCTCCCTCCTTCCAGCGCCGTGATAGTCTAGTGGTTAGGACCTCGCGTTGTGGCTGCGATAACCCCTGTTCGAATCCGGGTCACGGCATGTCCACTCTTTATTGCCGGACTACCGATGGTTTCAGTTCGTTATTTTCTGTCACCCGTCGCATGCAGAGATACAAAAGCGTCCTTCCCGTGACCACGTCCTTCCCATCCTTCCCGTGAGATTGCAGAGATACAAAAGCGTCCTTCCCGTGACCACGTCCTTCCCGTGCTTCCCGTGAGATTGCAGAGATACAAAAGCGTCCTTCCCGTGACCACGTCCTTCCCGTCCTTCCCGTGAAATTGCAGAGATACAAAAGCGTCCTTCCCGTGACCACGTCCTTCCCGTCCTTCCCGTGAGATTGCAGAGATACAAAAGCGTCCTTCCCGTGACCACGTCCTTCCCGTCCTTCCCGTGAGATTGCAGAGATACAAAAGCGTCCTTCCCGTGACCACCTGTACCTGCCTATCGCAAGTTCACGTCGCAATATACGCCACCAGAAAGTAACAACTTTCACTCAAATCGGATATAAAACATGGCAGAGAAACACGCGACTTGAAGAAATAATATCACTAGCGTTGCAGGTTGCTCAGGCCCTAACATGCAGGCGATGGTGGTATAATGGTGAGCATAGCTGCCTTTCAAGCAGTTGATCCGGGTTTGATTCCCGGCCATCACACGCTTCGTTTTTACTGATCCCATCCAGGTCATTCGTTGACTAAAACCATTATCAGCATGACAGCATTATCAGCACCTATGATCTATCCAACAACTGGAATTATATATTCTCGTGCATCATATGCAAACAGAAAACACAAAAAAACGTCCCATATTCCAGATCAAGTCAAGTGCATTCCTTTTCAGACTGAAATTGGGCTGTACCAGGTCCGTCCAACGCCGTGATAGTCTAGTGGTTAGGACCTCGCGTTGTGGCCGCGATAACCCCGGTTCGAATCCGGGTCACGGCATGTCCACTTTTTATTCGCAGACTCCTGATCGTTTCTAAAACTTGTCATTCTCCTGTCATATCGCAGATACCAAAATATTCCTGCCGTGACCCGGATTCGAACCGGGGTTTGTAAGGACACAACGCGCGGTCCTAACCACTAGAATATCACGGCTTCGGGTAACGCTGGTACCGACTGATTTCACTCGGAATGGGGTTGGGGGTGCAGCGTTCAAGTGTTTGAGTTGGAATGTCTGAAAGTTTGGAGTTTTGTTTGCATGTGATACACAGTAAACCCTTGTTCCATCTCTTAAAAAAAACGAAGGGCTGATATAGCAGTTAATGGTTTTACGTTTACTGCACAGGTATTGATCTGTATTTTTGTGCTGTCCTGCCCTGCCATGCCCTGCTCTGCTCTGCGTGTAATCTGTCCCGCTCTGCCCGGCCCCAGTCTTGTCCTTCCCCGCCCTGCACTGTACTGCACTGCCCTGCACTGCACTGCCCTGCACTACACTGCCCTGCACTACACTACACTGCACTACACTACACTACACTACACTACACTACACTACACTACACTGCACTACACTGCACTACACTACACTGCACTGCACTACACTGCACTACACTACACTGCACTACACTGTATTGCACTACAATACACTGCACTACACTGCACTACACTGTACTACACTGCACTACACTGCACTACACTGCACTACACTGCACTACACTGCACTACACTGCACTACACTGCACTACACTGCACTACACTGCACTACACTGCACTACACTGCACTACACTGCACTACACTGCACTACACTGCACTACACTGCACTACAATACACTGCACTACACTGTACTACAATATACTACACTACACTACACTGTACTACACTACACTACACTACACTGCACCACACTACACTACACTACACTACACGGCACTGCACTACACTGCACTACACTACACTGCACTGCACTGCACTACACTACACTGCACTACACTGCACTGCACTGCACTGCCCTGCATTACACTGCACTGCACTGCACTACACTGCACTACACTACACTGCGTTGCACTGCACTAAACTACACTGCACCACACTGCACTACACTACACTGCACTGCACTGCACTGGACTTCACTGCACTGCACTGCACTACACTGCACTACACTGCACTGCCCTGCACTGCCCTGTACTGCACTGCACTGCCCTGCACTGCACTGCCCTGCACTTCCCTGCACTGCCCTGCACTGCCCTGCACTGCCCTGCACTGCCCTACACTACACTGCACTGCACTACACTACACTACACTACACTGCACTACACTGCACTGCACTACACTACACTGCACTGCCCTAGTCTGCCATGTCCTGTGCTGCCTCTTCCTGCCCTACCCTTCAAAGGAGGACTCCACTGTCACAGACCTGCGTAGTGCGTATATACATGCCGAGTCATTCAGTCATGTTCATGTTTGGCACTGATCACTAAAAGTATCCCAGACACTCAGCAAAACAACTGTCTGCGATTGCCGGGAATCAAACCCGGATCAACTGCTTGGAAGGCAGCTATGCTCACCATTATACCACCATCGCCTGGTCCGCCCGGGTTCGGAGACTTCAACGCTGACGTCGATATTTTATGTCCAGTTTTTAAGCTTAGTTTTATCGCAAAACCTGTCGGACATGTTTGTATTACGATTACGACCCAGCGCTCTGATGCGAAGCCTTGCTTTCCGGGTCTCGTGGCTAGTCGGTTTGGTCATGTCCAGAGAAATATTGATATTTTGTTTATATAAAGCAGTGATCGCAGTCAAGGGTATGGTTACCCCTTTTTATGACAAGACTGACTCGTTACACCCTCCCCCATTGCGCAGACCGCAGTTCTCAGCTTCAAGTTATGCGGTACAGCATAACTTCAGGCGCTTACTACTAGTGCCATCTCGGGACAGGAATATAAGGAGACATGTGTACTGTTGCTCTTTGAAACAGAAACTGGGATACAATACATACATGTGCATTGTGTGCCATTATCAAACGAATCAGCTATAATTTCCCACTTAGCTGTTCAATCGTCATTACCCCTGGTGGAACGCTCCATTACCCCAAGTTGGGTAATTACCCCTATTTCAGAATCACTGATCCAAGATCGTTATACTGTTTCTTTGCATGAGGGAGAACTTCTGCTTGCGGTAGATAGTATCGACTTCACTTTTGTACTTTTTTCCCAGCTCCTTCCGTAATTAAAAATGCGTATTACTTCGTTAATTAGCCTGTGGTGCGTGTTTCATCCGAAAACTGCAGTATGTTATGTCATTGTACGCCCATGCCTCTTAGTTTCCTTGCAATAATATGACCCCCTTTCTTCCATTCCTGAGCGCGCCTCTGCAAACAAAAATGACTTTATTCCCTTGTCTGGCCTCATATGTGCATATATCATTATAAGCTAAACGTCTACTGCGCCATTATCGCTGGCATATCATCATCACCATACCAGTCACCCCTTTTTCATGTGCCTGAGCACGCCCCTGAAACTATATATATATGTAATAAATTATACAAATAATGGAAGCAGAAGCTATCTTTTACATCTTGATAGCTATAAATGCCCCTTACATCGCTCTATTAGCTTCCCGCCAAGCATTGAATACTTCTTGGAACCCCCCCCCCCCCCCCCCTTTTTCAAGCCCCTGAAACCGCCTCTGCCATGCAATTTTTATGATATTTAATTAACTTCAACTAATTTGCACTTGTTGCAATCACCGTAAACCGATGTAACTCCTTCATTATTGAGGCAGTTAGGAAGAAACCGTGAAGATCGCATTTCCGTATTATCGCCAAATGTCGCCTCTGAACCCACCCAAAACTGTGCCCTGGAACCGCCTCTGTTCAGGTTATTAACTCAAAATTGTGCCTCCAAATGCGGTATTCAATTTTATGAAAAGTCCCAAAATTGCATGGGCCTGCTCCCAGCCGTTCTGGAGATATCTGCGAAAAACATGAGGGGGGCGGAATCCCCCCGCCCCCTCCCCCCCCCCCCCCCCCCCTCCCTGTTACAAATAGGGTTAAAGAAACTTTCATCCTAGGCAGACGCGAGCTGAACCACCTCGGCCTGAAATATGAAAGTAACTCCCACGCCCATCGCCGTGATAGTCTAGTGGTTAGGACCTCGCGTTGTGGCCGAGATAACCCCGGTTCGAATCCGGGTCACGGCAATGCGGCACGATTTTGGTGGGGTGGTTTTCATTGGCTGATTCCTGAATGCGACGGCTACTGAATAACTTTCACTCCGGTTTAATGTCCCAAAAACTCACTAATTGCATCTCGTATAAACAAAATAGATGCACAGAACGCCAGCTGTTATGCACACTAGGTCACGCATCACAAATAATTCCTGAAAATTCCTTCGCCCGGACGAAGATGTATCATCTTGTCGCGGCACCTGCTTATCGCAAGTCAACGTCGCAATATACGCCGCCAGAAAGTAACAACTTTCACCAAAATCGGAAATAAAACATGGCAGAGAAACTTACGCGACTTGAGGAAAAGATATCTCCAGCGTTGCAGGTTCCCCAGGCCCTGGCATGCAGGCGATGGTGGTATAATGGTGAGCATAGCTGCCTTCCAAGCAGTTGATCCGGGTTCGATTCCCGGCCATCGCACGCTGCATTTTTACTCATTCCATCCAGGTCATTCGTTGACTAAAACCATTATCACCATGACTGGATCGCTTTCAACTAGTTATCAACGCACGCAAAGCTATGATAATACAAATCTTTGGACGGACAGGACAGAGCAGAGCAGGGTGGAACAGGAAGGCTCAGGTCAAAAGAGGGCGGAAAAAGTCCCGACAAAGGAAATTCAAGATCATTGTAGCAAGCACAAATAACCGCCGTTTTGTCAGCGGGCCCCTATGATCTATCCAACAGCTGGTATTAGATATCCTCGTGCATCATATGCAAACAGAAAGCACACAAAAAACGTCCCATATTCCAGATCAAGTCAAGTGCATTCCTTTTGAGACTGAAATTAGGCTGTACCGGCTCCGTCCAGCGCCGTGATAGTCAAGTGGTTAGGACCTCGCGTTGTGGCCGCGATAACCCCGGTTCGAGACCGGATCACGGCATGTCCACTCTTTATTCGCAGACTCCTGATGGTTTCTAAAACTTGTCATTCTCCTGTCATATCACAGATACCAAAATATCCCTGCCGTGACCCGGATTCGAACCGGGGTTTTCGCGGACACAACGCGCGGACCTAACCACTAGAATGTCACGGCTTCGGGTAACGCTGGTACCGACTGATTTCACTCGGAATGGGGCTGGGGGGTGCAGCGCTCAAGTGCTTGAGTTGGAATGTCTGAAAGTTTGGAGTTTTGTTTGCATGTGATACACAGTAAACCCTTGTTTCATCTCTTAAAAAACGTAGGGCTGATATAGCAGTTAATGGTTTTCTGTTTACTGCACAGGTATTGATCTGTATTTTTGTGCTGTCCTGCCCTGCCATGCCCTGCTCTGCTCTGCGTGTAATCTGTCCCGCTCTGCCCGGCCACAGTCTTGTCCTTCCCCGCCCTGCACTGCACTGCCCTGCTCTGCACTGCACTGCACTGCACTGCACTGCCCTGCACTACACTGCACTGCACTGCACTGCACTACACTACACTACACTACACTACACTGCACTACACTACACTACACTGCACTACACTACACTACACTACACTGCACTGCACTGCACTGCACTGCACTGCACTGCACTGCACTGCACTGCCCTAGTCTGCCACGTCCTGCCGGTCTCGTCCTGTGCTGCCTCTTCCTGCCCTGCCCTTCAAAGGGGGGTCCACTGTCACAGACCTGCGTAGTGCCTATATACATCCCGAGTAATTCAGTCATGTTCATGGTGGCCCTGGTCACTAAAGTAGCCCAGACACTCAGCAAAACAATTGTATGCGATGGCCGGGAATCGAACTCGGATCAACTGCTTCGAAGGCAGCTATGCTCACCATTATACCACCCTCGCCTGGTCCTTTTACCATCGCCTGGTTTAGCCGAGTTCAGAGACTTCTGCGCTGCCGTCGATACGTTATGTCCAGTTTTTATGCTTAGTTTTATCGCACAGCCTGCCGGACATGTTTTTATTACGATTACTACCCAGCGCTCTGATACGAGGCCTTGCCTTTCGGGTCTCGTCGCTAGTCGGTTTGGTCATGTCCAGATAAATATTAATATTTTGTTTATCTAAAGCAGTTGTCGCAGTCAAGGGTATGGTTACCCCTTTTTATGACAAGAATGACTCGTTACACCCTCTCCAATTTCGCTGACCGCAGTTCTCGACTTCAAGTTATGCGGTACAGCATAACTTCAGGCGTTTACTACTAGTGCCATCTCGGGACAGGAATATAAGTAGACACTTGCTCTTTGAAACAGAAACTGGGATACAATACATAGATGTGGATTGTGTGCCATTATCAAACGAATCAGCTATAATTTCCCCTTTAGCTGCTCAATCGTCATTACCTCCGGTCGAACGCTCCATTACCCCAAGTTGGTTAATTACCCCTATTTCAGAATAACTGATCCAAAATCGTTATACTGTTTCTTTCAATGAGGGGGAACTTCTGCTTGCGGTGGATAGTATGGACTTTAGTTTTTACTCTTTTTACCAGTTCCTTCCAGCGCCGTGATAGTCTAGTGGTTAGGACCTTGCGTTGTGGCCGCGATAACCCCGGTTCGAATCCGGGTCACGACATGTCCACTTTTCATTGCCGGACTACCGATGGTTACTACATGTGGATTGATCTTGATTGCTTTCTTGCCTTCTCTTCTGGTGCTCTTCTATCCTGTTCATCCTGTGCTGTGCTGTGCTGTCCTGTACTATATTTTGCTATACTGTCTTGCTTTGTCCTGTCCTGTCCTGTCCTGTCCTGCCCTGTCCCACCCTGTCTTGTCCTGCTCTGTCTGTTCTTGACTTGCATTATCCTGTCCTGCCCTGTCAAAATTATTAAAATTATTAAAATTAAAATTATTATATTATTATACCTTTGGAATCGGATTGCGTGATCCCGGATCAGTTTCTTGATTGTGTCGGGAGATCTCCCTGGAATCGTGAACCGTTTCTGTGATTCACACATATACTACTGACTTCTATTGCCTGTCTGACTGGTGGAATGACTGTCCGGTATAAACCGGTATAAACCGGTATAAACGGACGGTATAAACTGACTGTCTGCTGACGGGACGTCCTGAGTGGCGGATCTAGCTTTCGAGTTGTGGGGGGGGGGGCAAACTTAGCTCCGTTTCGTCAGCGAAAATGTATTGGCCGGAGGGGGGAGGTGGCGTCGGGTCGCAATGCGAATGAGTCGTTAAGCGGGGGGGGGGGGGTAAATCACGACTTCCCGGAACACATCGCAACCTCCCGGAACGGTTTGGGGGCGGGGGACAAAACATACGTTTACCTGACGATTTATCTCTCTTTTTTTAGGGGGGGGGGCATAGCGAAATTGAAGTTGCCTGGTTTGCCCTGACATAGATCCGCCACTGCTCGGCCTGCACCATATGTCCCCAGCAGTGGCGGCGCTCAAAATCCCACTTCACCATCATCACCACCGTCATCACCATGTCTCTGCCGTCAGACGCGGAGGGGGCGCACCGTGAGATGCTGCGTCAGTCGGAGGCGAAGCTGACCTCGCAGCGGCGGAGGCTGGCGGCGCTGCAGCGCACCCTGCAGCAGCGCGGCAGGGTCGAGCGCGACTCTGAGCGGTCTCGAGCACTGCTGCAGCAGACGACGGAGAAGGAGCTGCTCATCGGCAGGCTGCAGGACCAGATCAGGAAAAGGGTAGGGCGAGGAAAAGGTGGGACGAGGGCGGGGAAAGGTGGGACGAGGGCGGGAAAAGGTGGGACGAGGCGGGGAGAAGCTTGTCGGGGGCAGGAAAAAGGTCGTTCGAGGTCAGGTACGGTCCCGTCCGGTCCGGTCTGGTCCGGTCTGGTCCGGCTTGTCTCATGTGAAAATATATTTCCTCGGCTATAATCAAAACTAAGTTTTATCAGCATCATAGCCGATATAGCGGGTACTTCCGTTGGTGTGCAAAGCGTTGCTAATTTTCGGTTGATGGTATTGTGCTGCGTCATGTGCACTATTGGCTCCAATGGTGCGGTAGGTATACTGAGAAGAGATTAACACCACTGTATATTTTGCATGCCCATTGTGACTGAACACAGACTAGCCAGTTGCCTTGCTATATTTGAAATAATGGATTATATTCTGCTCGTTTTATTTATAATACCAGCGGCTTACCTGTCGCGCAGCGGCTGACCCCTGTGTGTGTGTGTGTGTGTGTGTGTGTGTGTGTGTGTGTGTGTGTGTGTGTGTGTGTGTGTGTGTGTGTGTGTGTGTGTGTGTGTGTGTGTGTGTTTGTGTGTGTGTGTGTGTGTGTGTGTGTGTGTGTGTCTGTGTCTGTGTCTGTGTCTGTGTCTGTGTCTGTGTCTGTGTCTGTGTCTGTGTCTGTGTCTGTGTCTGTGTCTGTGTCTGTGTCTGTGTCTGTGTCTGTGTCTGTGTCTGTGTCTGTGTCTGTGTCTGTGTCTGTGTCTGTGTCTGTGTCTGTGTCTGTGTCTGTGTCTGTGTCTGTGTGTGTGTGTGTGTGTGTGTGCGTGCGTGTGTGTATGCGTGTGTGGCCACAGAGGCAGCAGTCGGACGGGATCACACAGCAGCTCCGGCAGGAGGAGGCAGAGGGTGGCGGGCCGGCAGTGGACAGCTCCTCCCCGCCCAGTCCGACAGCGTCAGTCATCAGCCGTACCTCAGGGAGGAGACACGGGGGCTCGGTGACCACCAGCGGACGGTTAGTGGGTGTAGGAGGGTGGCGGGCCGGCTGTGGACCACGTCAGTCATCAGCCGTACCTCAGGGAGGAGACACGGGGGCTCGGTGATCACCAGCGGACGGTTAGTGGGTGTAGGAGGGTGGCGGGCCGGCCGTGGACCACGTCAGTCATCAGCCGTACCTCAGGGAGGAGACACGGGGGCTCGGCGACCACCAGCGGACGGTTAGTGGGTGTAGGAGGGTGGCGGGCCGGCCGTGGACCACGTCAGTCATCAGCCGTACCTCAGGGAGGAGACACGGGGGCTCGGCGACCACCAGCGGACGGTTAGTGGGTGTAGGAGGGTGGCGGGCCGGCCGTGGACCACGTCAGTCATCAGCCGTACCTCAGGGAGGAGACACGGGGTTCGGTGACCACCAGCAGATGGTTAGTTGGTTAGTGGGCACAGCCACAGAGATGGAAGCTTTGATTGCAGTTTATTTATCGGTTAAGGGTTGAGCATTGCGTCGTTTCTCGGCCGGTTGGCTTAGCTAAAAGTTTAGTGTCGGGCATCGCTTACTCTGAAGTTCACAGCCTGTCGTTCGACCACTGATATTGAGCGATCAGATATATTTCAAATGTACTATTGGCCAGTGGCGTTGATTTCGTCTGGCTCGACCATCACTTATGCTTGGTCTTATGACTGTAGGCTGGTCTTAGAGTGGCACACCGGACGACATTGAGCGGTTCTCATCTACCTGTGTGTCAGTCTGACATGTCTTCCGTCCGTCCTCCCTCCACAGGTCGGTGGCCACGTCTCCCTCCTGGCGCGGCCGGCCGTCTCGGCGCGACTCTCCTCCGCGTCTCCCTCTTCTAACGGCCCGCTCCAGCTCCACATACGGCAGTCCCTCAGGGGGCTCTGTGGCCGCCTCCCGGTCCGGCTCGGCTCGTCTCAGCCCCACACGGGCCACGATACCTCCCGTGAGCCCGCCTCGCCGCCGTCTGTCGCGGAGCCCACCACCAGACGAGCGAGCCCGCGCCGCCGCCGCCCGCGCTGCCGCCCGTGTGGCAGCCGCCCGCGCCCCGCCGCCCGCTGGCCGCCGCCGCCCCCGCCCCCGCCCCCGCTGGTGGTGGTGGTGGTGGGCGGAGGAAGGAGGCGGTAGTGCGGGATCAGGAGCAGGAGACGGCAGGAGTGGGTCTGATGAGGAGGAGTAGTCTCCAGAGCAGCCAGGAGAGGGGCTCGGAGCAGCAGGAGCAGGCCAGGCCGGCGGTCACACGGCGGGTTCGCATGGTAAGAGAGGAGCGTGGTGGTGGAGGAAGGAACTTACTGAGCATGGTGCTGACCTCTGGGTGAGAGCAGCAGGAGCAGACCAGGCCGGCGGTCACACGGCGGGTTCGCATGGTAAGAGAGGAGCCTGGTGGTGGAGGGAGGAACTTACTGAGCATGGTGCTGACCTGGGTGAGGGGCTCGGAGCAGACCAGACCGGCGGTCACACGACGGGTTCGCATGGTAAGAGAGGAGTCTGGTGGTGGAGGGAGGAACTTACTGAGCATGGTGCTGACCTCTGGGTGAGAGGGGCTCGGAGCAGACCAGGCCGGCGGTCACACGGCGGGTTCGCATGGTAAGAGAGGAGTCTGGTGGTGGAGGGAGGAACTTACTGAGCATGGTGCTGACCTCTGGGTGAGAGCAGCAGGAGCAGACCAGGCCGGCGGTCACACGGCGGGTTCGCATGGTAAGAGAGGAGTCTGGTGGTGGAGGGAGGAACTTACTGAACATGGTGCTGACCTCTGGGTGAGAGGGGCTCGGAGCAGGCCAGGCCGGCGGTCACACGGCGGGTTCGCATGGTAAGAGAGGAGTCTGGTGGTGGAGGGAGGAACTTACTGAGCATGGTGCTGACCTCTGGGTGAGGGGGGCTCGGAGCAGACCAGGCCGGCGGTCACACGGCGGGTTCGCATGGTAAGAGAGGAGTCTGGTGGTGGAGGGAGGAACTTACTGAGCATGGTGCTGACCTCTGGGTGAGAGGGGCTCGGAGCAGGCCAGGCCGGCGGTCACATGACGGGTTCGCATGGTAAGAGAGGAGCCTGGTGGTGGAGGGAGGAACTTACTGAGCATGGTGCTGACCTCTGGGTTAGAGCAGCAGGAGCAGACCAGACCGGCGGTCACACGGCGGGTTCGCATGGTAAGAGAGGAGTCTGGTGGTGGAGGGAGGAACTTACTGAGCATGGTGCTGACCTCTGGGTGAGAGCAGCAGGAGCAGACCAGGCCGGCGGTCACACGACGGGTTCGCATGGTAAGAGAGGAGCCTGGTGGTGGAGGGAGGAACTTACTGAGCATGGTGCTGACCTCTGGGTGAGAGGGGCTCGGAGCAGACGAGGCCGGCGGTCACACGGCGGGTTCGCATGGTAAGAGAGGAGTCTGGTGGTGGAGGGAGGAACTTACTGAGCATGGTGCTGACCTCTGGGTGAGAGGGGCTCGGAGCAGACCAGGCCGGCGGTCACACGGCGGGTTCGCATGGTAAGAGAGGAGTCTGGTGGTGGAGGGAGGAACTTACTGAGCATGGTGCTGACCTCTGGGTGAGAGGGGCTCGGAGCAGGCCAGGCCGGCGGTCACACGGCGGGTTCGCATGGTAAGAGAGGAGCCTGGTGGTGGAGGGAGGAACTTACTGAGCATGGTGCTGACCTCTGGGTGAGAGGGGCTCGGAGCAGGCCAGGCCGGCGGTCACACGGTGGGTTCGCATGGTAAGAGAGGAGCCTGGTGGTGGAGGGAGGACCTTACTGAGCATGGTGCTGACCTCTGGGTGAGAGGGGCTCGGAGCAGACCAGACCGGCGGTCACACGGCGGGTTCGCATGGTAAGAGAGGAGCCTGGTGGTGGAGGGAGGAACTTACTGAGCATGGTTCTGACCTCTGGGTGAGAGGGGCTCGGAGCAGGCCAGGCCGGCGGTCACACGGCGGGTTCGCATGGTAAGAGAGGAGTCTGGTGGTGGAGGGAGGAACTTACTGAGCATGGTGCTGACCTCTGGGTGAGAGGGGCTCGGAGCAGGCCAGGCCGGCGGTCACACGGCGGGTTTGCATGGTAAGAGAGGAGCCTGGTGGTGGAGGGAGGAACTTACTGAGCATGGTGCTGACCTCTGGGTGAGAGGGGCTCGGAGCAGACCAGGCCGGCGGTCACACGGCGGGTTCGCATGGTAAGAGAGGAGCCTGGTGGTGGAGGGAGGAACTTACTGAGCATGGTGCTGACCTCTGGGTGAGAGGGGCTCGGAGCAGGCCAGGCCGGCGGTCACACGGCGGGTTCGCATGGTAAGAGAGGAGCCTGGTGGTGGAGGGAGGAACTTACTGAGCATGGTGCTGACCTCTGGGTGAGAGGGGCTCGGAGCAGACCAGGCCGGCGGTCACACGGCGGGTTCGCATGGTAAGAGAGGAGTCTGGTGGTGGAGGGAAGAACTTACTGAGCATGGTGCTGACCTCTGGGTGAGAGGGGCTCGGAGCAGGCCAGGCCGGCGGTCACACGGCGGGTTCGCATGATAAGAGAGGAGCCTGGTGGTGGAGGGAGGAACTTACTGAGCATGGTTCTGACCTCTGGGTGAGAGGGGCTCGGAGCAGGCCAGGCCGGCGGTCACACGGCGGGTTCGCATGGTAAGAGAGGAGTCTGGTGGTGGAGGGAGGAACTTACTGAGCATGGTGCTGACCTCTGGGTGAGAGGGGCTCGGAGCAGGCCAGGCCGGCGGTCACACGGCGGGTTCGCATGGTAAGAGAGGAGTCTGGTGGTGGAGGGAGGAACTTACTGAGCATGGTGCTGACCTCTGGGTGAGAGGGGCTCGGAGCAGGCCAGGCCGGCGATCACACGGCGGGTTCGCATGGTAAGAGAGGAGTCTGGTGGTGGAGGGAGGAACTTACTGAGCATGGTGCTGACCTCTGGGTGAGAGCAGCAGGAGTAGGCCAGGCCGGCGGTCACACGGCGGGTTCGCATGGTAAGAGAGGAGCCTGGTGGTGGAGGGAGGAACTTACTGAGCATGGTGCTGACCTCTGGGTGAGAGGGGCTCGGAGCAGGCCAGGCCGGCGGTCACACGGCGGGTTCGCATGGTAAGAGAGGAGCCTGGTGGTGGAGGGAGGAACTTACTGAGCATGGTGCTGACCTCTGGGTGAGAGGGGCTCGGAGCAGGCCAGGCCGGCGGTCACACGGCGGGTTCGCATGGTAAGAGAGGAGTCTGGTGGTGGAGGGAGGAACTTACTGAGCATGGTGCTGACCTCTGGGTGAGAGCAGCAGGAGCAGGCCAGGCCGGCGGTCACACGGCGGGTTCGCATGGTAAGAGAGGAGTCTGGTGGTGGAGGGAGGAACTTACTGAGCATGGTGCTGACCTCTGGGTGAGAGGGGCTCGGAGCAGGCCAGGCCGGCGGTCACACGGCGGGTTCGCATGGTAAGAGAGGAGTCTGGTGGTGGAGGGAGGAACTTACTGAGCATGGTTCTGACCTCTGGGTGAGAGGGGCTCGGAGCAGGCCAGGCCGGCGGTCACACGGCGGGTTCGCATGGTAAGAGAGGAGTCTGGTGGTGGAGGGAGGAACTTACTGAGCATGGTGCTGGCCTCTGGGTGAGAGGGGCTCGGAGCAGACCAGGCCGGCGGTCACACGGCGGGTTCGCATGGTAAGAGAGGAGTCTGGTGGTGGAGGGAGGAACTTACTGAGCATGGTGCTGACCTCTGGGTGAGAGCAGCAGGAGCAGACCAGGCCGGCGGTCACACGGCGGGTTCGCATGGTAAGAGAGGAGTCTGGTGGTGGAGGCAGGAGCTTACTGAGGATGGTTCTGACCTCTGGGTGATACAAGAGCTCACATGGCTCGCCGAGTTTATTGTCCTATGTTAACTGATGTAACTGATCTCAATACTGATATCTTGTAAACAAATTGAGAGAAACAAAATGAAAGAAATGTTACACATGAGGTCACAATAACCACACTTCCAGTCTCGGCTATGTTTTAGTGAGTATATTATGTGTTATTGTTTTGTACTGGTGGGTGTTGTAGACAAAGCATAGTTCGACTCGTAGCTCGTGGAACGTGGCCTACTTAACTACCGTATGTGGCATGTCACCATCCTTCACCACTCCTGATCTGTGTCTGCGTATGTGGCATGTAGATGTCACCATCCTTCACCACTCCTGATCTGTGTCTGCGTATGTGGCATGTAGATGTCACCATCCTTCACCACTCCTGATCTGTGTCTGCGTATGTGGCATGTAGATGTCACCATCCTTCACCACTCCTGATCTGTGTCTGCGTATGTGGCATGTAGATGTCACCATCCTTCACCACTCCTGATCTGTGTCTGCGTATGTGGCATGTAGATGTCACCATCCTTCACCACTCCTGATCTGTGTCTGCGTGTGTGGCATGTAGATGTCACCATCCTTCACCACTCCTGATCTGTGTCTGCGTATGTGGCATGTAGATGTCACCATCCTTCACCACTCCTGATCTGTGTCGGCGTGTGCCCAGGTCTCCTGACGTTCCTGTTCAGGTCCAGGTCTCCTGACGTTCCTGTGTTTATGTTCAGGTTCCTGTGTTCCTTTGTTCATGTGTTCAGGTTCAAGTTCCTGTGTTTATTTTCAGGTTCAGGTAACGGTGGACGCCGACATTGATCTGTGTCTGCGTGTGTCCAGGTCTCCTGACGTTCCTGTGTTCATGTGCAGGTTCCCGGCACGGTGGACGCCGACATCGGAGAGCTGGAGCGCGAGATAGACGAGATCGCCGCCGACGTCGCCTCGATGGCTCGCGCCTCGGCCGCGGCCGACTCGGAAGGCGAGCGGTTCGGCTCGGCTTGCTCTGTCACCACCTGGAACTCGCGCTCGGCGCCGGACGGTATGGAGGTCGCTGCGCACCGCTCGCCCCACTCACGGCGCTGGCGGGGGCAGGACGGGAGAGGACATTGCCACCCGCAGGGCGGGAGGCAGTTGGGCTGGACGGCGCACGTTTCACCAGCAGGGCGGGAGGGACGGGGTGGAGAGCAACAGCACTAGAGGAAGATGTTCAACCCGTAGCACACGGGACGCTAAACATAAATCGCAGGCAGTGAACGGACTGGGAGGACTCCTATTGCCAGGCATATTGGTTTACTCCGAGGAGGCAAGGTATTACCGCTGACCGGCCTTGGTCTAATAGGAATATATTCGGTTTACACTCCACGCTGCTGTCTGTTTGCCTGTGAACCGTGTAGTGCATTGTGTAATGAAACCATCTTGACAGTTCTGATTGTGCCGCATCAGTCAAACCCACCTACCGCCTACTGACTGTCCTGAGTTATGTCTGTCTCTGCGCTGCTGCATCAGTCAACCCCGCCTACCGCCTACTGACTGCCCTGAGTTCTGTCTGTCTCTGCGCTGCTGCATCAGTCATAACCCGCCTACCACCCCTACTGACTGCCCTGAGTTCTGTCTGTCTCTGCGCTGCTGCATCAGTCAAACCCGCCTACCCCCCTATGACTGCCCTGAGTTCTGTCTGTCTCTGCGCTGCTGCACCAGTCAAACCCGCCTACCCCCTACTGACTGCCCTGAGTCTCTGTCTGTCCTCTGCGCTGCTGCATCAGTCAAACCCGCCTACCCCCTACTGACTGCCCTGAGTTCTGTCTGTCTCTGCGCTGCTGCACCAGTCAACACCGCCTACCCCTCTACTGACTGCCCTGAGTTCTGTCTGTCTCTGCGCTGCTGCTCATCAGTCAATAAACCCGCCCTACCCCCTACTGACTGTCCTGAGTTCTGTCTGTCTCTGCGCTGTTGCACCAGTCAAAACCCGCCTACCCCCTACTGACTGCCCTGAGTGTTGTCTGTCCCTGCGCTGCTGTGTTGTATCTAACGCCACCTGCTCCTCCACCGACCCGCCTGTGTCTCTGTATCTCCTCCCCCGTCCCCATGTCGTCTAATGCTCCCTCCTGACCGCCCGTGTCTCTGCTTCCCCTCCCCCCCATGTCTATGCTCCCCCTGACCGCCCGTGTTTCTGCTTCCACCCCCCCCCCCATGTCGTCTATGCTCCCTCTGACCGCCCGTGTCTCTGCTTCCCCTTCCCGTCCCCATGTCGTCTATGTTCCCCCCTGACCGCCCGTGTCTCTGTGCTTCCCCCCGTCCCTATGTCGTCTATGCTCCCCCTGACCGCCCGTGTCTCTGCTTCCCCTCCCCCGTCCCCATGTCGTCTATGCTCCCCCTGACCGCCCGTGTCTCTGCTTCCCCTCCCCCCATGTCGTATATGCTTCCCCTGACCGCCCGTGTCTCTGATTCCCCTCCCTCCCCCATGTCTTATATGCTCCCCACTGACCGCCCGTGTCTCTGCTTCCCCTCCCCTCCCCTCCCCCGTCCCCATGTCGTCTATGTCCCTCCACTGACCGCCTGTCTGTCTCCGCTGCACCACAGTGTCATCTCTGGCCGACGCGCCTTCTCTACTGCCAGCTCACTCCTCCGCCCAGCGAGTCCGCCAGCAGCTGGTGGACAAGTGGAGGGATGAGGCGGCTACTAGCGGCTCCAGCAGCCGCAGCCGTTCGCTGCGTCCGTCGCGCTCGCAGCTACAGACCGGCGCCGCCGACCGACGGCCCCCGAGCCGACAGCGACGCAGCAGGCAGACGCTGGAGCCGCGCAGACAGACCAGCTACCGCAGCATGCTCTGAGGGGCGTCCTAGTCTGGGGGATTCACATCGGAGGAAGCTCATACCTCCCTCTGAGACTCACTTGCTCTGTCTCGCATCCCTTCTGGGGCTCATCTGGTATGTAGGATTCATATCACCTCCCCCTCCCTCCCCCTCTGAGGCTCACATGCCCCCCTACCTCCCCTCTGAGGCCCACATGTCCTCCCTACCTCCTTTCTGAGGCTCACATGTCCTCCCTACCCCTCCCCCTACCCCCCTAATCCTGAGACTCACCTGTCACCTTACCTCCCTCTGAGGCTCACATGTCGTCCCTACCTCCCATCTGAGGCTCACCTGTCCCCTTACCTCCCCTCGGAGGCTCACCTGTCCCCCTACCTCCCCTCTGAGGCTCACCTGTCCCCTTACCTCCCCTCGAAGGCTCACCTGTCCCCTTGCCTCCCCTCGGAGGCTCATCTGTCCTCCCTACTTCCCCTCTGAGACTCACCTGTCCCCCTACCTCCCCTCTTGAGGCTCACCTGTCCCACTACCTCCCCTCTGAGGCTCACCTGTCCCCTTACCTCCCCTCTGAGACTCACCTGTCCTCCTACCTCCCCGCTGAGGCTCACCTGTCCTCCCTACCTCCTTTCTGAGGCTCACATGTCCTCCCTACCCCTGCCCCTACCCTCCTAATCCTGAGACTGACCTGTCACCTTACCTCCCTCTGAGGCTCACATGTCGTCCCTACCTCCCATCTGAGGCTCACCTGTCCCCTTACCTCCCCTCGGAGGATCACCTGTCCCCCTACCTCCCCTCTGAGGCTCACCTGTCCCCTTACCTCCCCTCGAAGGCTCACCTGTCCCCTTGCCTCCCCTCGGAGGCTCATCTGTCCTCCCTACCTCCCCTCTGAGACTCACCTGTCCCCCTACCTCCCCTCTTGAGGCTCACCTGTCCCCCTACCTCCCCTCTGAGGCTCACCTGTCTCCTTACCTCCCCTCTGAGACTCACCTGTCCTCCTACCTCCCCTCTGAGGCTCACCTGTCCCCGTACCTCCCTCTGAGGCTCACCTGTCCCCCACCTTCCCTCTGAGGCTCACCTGTCCCCGTACCTCCCTCTGAGGCTCACCTGTCCTCCCTACCTCCCATCTGAGGCTCACCTGTCCCCTTACCTCCCCTCTGAGACTCACCTGTCCTCCTACCTCCCCTCTGAGACTCACCTGTCCCCCTACCTCCCCTCTGAGACTCACCTGTCCTCTTACCTCCCCTCTGGGACTCACCTGCCCCCTACCTCTCCTCTGAGACTCACCTGTCCTCTTACCTCCCCTCTGGGGCTCACCTGCCCCCTACCTCCCCTCTTGAGGCTCACCTGTCGCCCTAACTCCCCTCTGAGACTCACCTGTCCCCCTACCTCCCGTCTGAGACTCACCTGTCCCCCTACCTCCCCTCCGGGACTCACCTGTCCCCGTACCTCCCCTCTTGAGGCTCACCTGTCCCCCTACCTCCCCTCTGAGACTCACCTGTCCTCTTACCTCCCCTCTGGGACTCACCTGCCCCCCTACCTCTCCTCTGAGACTCACCTGTCCTCTTCCCTCCCCTCTGGGGCTCACCTGCCCCCTACCTCCCCTCTTGAGGCTCACCTGTCCCCCTACCTCCCCTCTGAGACTCACCTGTCCCCCTACCTCCCCTCTGAGACTCACCCGTCCCCCTACCTCCCCTCCGGGACTCACCTGTCCCCGTACCTCCCCTCTTGAGGCTCACCTGTCTCCCTACCTCCCCTCTGAGACTCACCTGTCCCCCTACCTCCCCTCTTGAGGCTCACCTGTCCCCCTACCTCCCCTCTGAGGCTCACCTGTCCTCCTACCTCCCCTCTGAGGCTCACCTGTCCTACCTCCCCTCTGAGACTCACCTGTCCTCCTACCTCCCGTCTGAGGCTCACCTGCCTCCCTATCTATCCTGAGGGTCACTATCTTTCTGAGGGTCACCTATCCCTACTTACTCTGAAAATCCATTCCCTTTACATTCTCTAATCACCCCACTCGTCATTGAATCTTACCTACGACTGTGAGCCTTCTCGCTCGACTACCCAGACTCCGGAACCTCCCACTGTGGCTGCTCTCTTTCTCGCTCTCCTATGGTGTCCACAGCTCCTCTGCCAGTGTTAGCGAAACATTGATCGAGGCACTGATCGACGTTTTAGCTAACATGACTGTCTTGGTGGGCAGTGTGTTGCTGCATGTCCAACGTGGAACATCATTTGTCGCCAAAGATTGCCGATTTCAAACGGATGGCACATTGGGCACCATTTCGCACCATTCCGCTAGTTTTGGGGAGCGGATTTCCAATCCGCGGTACCTGTGTCCGTCCTTGCGTCCCTTGGTCATGGTGTCGCCCCGAGACTCGGCCGCCATGTCCCGTTCTCCAGCTGCGAGCGGTGCCGGTTGCCGTCTATCCTAGACCTCTGTTCGCTGTCGGCGTGTCCGACATTGACTGCGTCGCGGCCCTGGGGTTCCCACAAACTCTGCGCAGACTGCACGGCGAAATCAGTCTGGTGGACACCGTGTGTTGTGTTATGCGAACTGTAAACTGTGCTGTGTTTATGTCTGCGCCGGTGCTCGAGAGGTGTTTCCAAGCCAGTCGCGCTTGGTGTGTGTGTGTGTGTGTGTAAATCATGAGCCCGTTAACCTGTGGCCGTGTTCGATGAGTTGTGAACAGTGAGTGTGAGAATGTGGCGTTAACGTTGATCAATAAACTATAGCAAAGCAAGTTGCATCTCCGTCGGCGCCCGTGTGGTTCAGTAGCTAGAGCGCTGGACTCTAAATCCCGTGTTGGGGGCTAGATTCTGGCTGTTGACGAAGGCTTCCAGTCTCTCCGCTTGTGGTCGGCGTTGAAGAACCCGATGATATATGGCTCAACAGTGCATCGTAAAACGCCAATACCACCTTGTATTGGCGAGGTAATGCCAGCCTCACTGATCGCGACCTGCACGTCTGTTCACCTACAGTGACCTGCACGTCTGTTCACCTACAGTGACGTGCACGTCTGTTCACCTACAGTGACGTGCACGTCTGTTCACCTACAGTGACCTGCACGTATGTTTGCCTACAGTGACCTGCATGTCTGATCTGTTCACCTACAGTGACAATCAGACTTGTCAATGATTCATATTTGTCATGAGTCGATTCACAGTGATTCACGGACCATAATGAATGATTCAATCATGATTCAATCACTCAACATTACCATAATGAATGATTCAATCATGATTCAATCACTCAACATTAACATAATGAATGATTCAATCACTCAGCATTACCATAATCAATGATTCAATCTTGATTCAATCACTCAACATTAAAGGGAAGTGTCGACTCCTTTGTCTAACTCCTTTGATTTTGAATGTGCGACTCTAAGATTGTATGGGCGTGATAGGGAGGTCATGCTCTACATGTGTTCCAATTTTCATGCACATCAGAATAGTCTGCTGTTTGACCTTAAACATATGACCTGCTCTAAATCCTTTATTTTGAATGTACGACTCTAAGATTTTACCAGAATGATCACTAGGTCGTGATCTATCTGTGTACCAATTTTGAAGCCAATCCAAATAGTCCGCGAATGTTTTCGAATATGAATGTGAATGTGAGCCAATTGGGACACGCGTGTTGTTTATTTTGATTATAGAATTATATTTATAATATTTATTATAATTGCAAATTCCAAGTTCCAAAAGCATTAATGACTTTACGTTTCACTTTTTTAAGCGAATAGAACATTTATTTTGATTTTGCATTAGGTATTATTTTTTTATAAAGCATGATGTGGAATAAAACGGCGCCGATGCGACAGTGATATTTGGGACATGCGGAGGTCATGCAAATGTTTGTTTATGATTTAGTTTTTGATATGGTGTAGCCTATAAATTAGGAAAAGGTGGGTACCTTTTTATAATTTTTTCGTGTGAAAAAGTGTGCGTGTAGTGTGGTTTATGAACCGAAGTATGAGTTAGTTACCTTTTCTAAGTATTTAGGTACCTACCCCTAACCCTACCAGTTCCAAGGTATTCACCTAGTTAGGGCTGATTGAACAGTGGCTTTGTGCCCACTGGAGTTGGACACAAAACCTCGCTTTCTTTACGCATAGATGAATTACAGGCTACATCTCAGGACACAGCTCATATAAGTGGCCATTAAGTGCCTGGTTTGTCCACAGGGCACATATGAATGCTGGGCCGCTAGCATATTTTGTGGACAGTTTATGCTGTTCGACCAAAAAAGAATGATTCTTTGAGCAATGAATGATTCAATCAGCCTATTTTCTCTGTATGAATGATTCAATCAGTGACTCACAACAGGTTTTGCGCATGATGTGAATCGATTCATGAGTCATTCATTTGAAATAAGAATGATTCAATCAAAAGTAGTCGATTCACATTGAATCACTGACAAGTCTGGTGACAATGAACTACTAAGTTCCCCGTCAGCCCGCAGTTATACGTCGGCAGTAAGTACAGTGTGTATATTAACAGTCCAAACACCGCCTGCGACAGCCGTGTGCGCCCCTGCGGTCTCAGGTCTCGGGTCTCAAGCACAATGGACGAATTCGGTACGGCATGAAGCCGAAATACGCAGAGTACAGTGCAGAGTGCGAGACTCCAGCCATGTTTAACAGGCAGGCTCAGTAGAAGGACGTCACCTACACCGTGCACCTATGTCCTATATCGCGTTACACACTGGGATAACAAGTTGATTCACACGAAATAAACAATACCAGTGCAAACTCATGAGATTAAAATGTCAAATGTAAATATCGTCAACAAACGTAAGTGCGTTTGCTCCTTGTAAACTGCCACAATGCTCCAAAGATAAACTACAACACATGCCGGTCGGATCGCCCCCAGGCCACTAATAGTAAAGCGGACAATCGATCAAATGCGATCAAACTCGGTGCCTCACAATCGTGATACATGTGACTGGACAGCGAGATCCGGGCATGCGGACTAACTGCATGATAAAACAAAATGGCGGCCCACCGCAGAACACAGCAAAGCATTCAAAACACACGGATGACTAGACTAGGCAGCAGCACCCAGCTGTTTTGTGTAGTTTAGTACTGGATGATTAAATGCAATAACAACTTGTCTATTATACATCCTATATGGTTGAGATCGCGGCCCCCAGCAGAATTGCGCCACTTCACACCGGCATTTCCCCGCTGCTAAAGTAACCATCGGTCAGGCTAGCGAAACACGCACCAAAGTGCTGATAAACGACAGAGATTCGTGGGAGGGATCTCTGAGATCAGTGGGATGGATCTCTGAGGTCAGTGGGATGGATCTCTGAGGTCAGTTGGAGGGATCTCTGAGATCAGTGGGTTGGATCTCTGAGATCAGTGAGAGATCGCCAGCACGGCAAACTGGCACACACGTACAGCAACAATCCACACGTGCACGGCAAAACCGGTAAAGCAACAGACCTGTACCGACAGATGGAACCTGTATCAGTATATAGCCTAGTTGAGATGAGTTAGCTTGTGTGTGTGTGTGGGGGGGGGGGGGGGGGAGGGGGCACACAGTTCCACTCTAGATCAGACGAGTAAGGGTTCAGCCTCGCCTCCCTGCCTGAGCCGAGCCGAGTCGAGTCGAGCCTGAGTCGAGCCGAAGTCGAGACGAGTCGAGCCGAGTCGAGACGAGTCGAGCTGAGTCGAGCTGAGTCGAGACGAGTCGAGCCGAGTCGAGACGAGACGAGCCGAGTCGAGTCGAGTCGAGTCGAGTCGAGTCGAGTCGAGTCGAGTCGAGTCGAGTCGAGTCCGAGTCGAGCCGAGCCGAGCCGAGCCGAGCCGAGTCGAGTCGAGTCGACAGCCGAGCTGAGTCGAGCCGAGTCGAGCCGAGTCGAGCCGAGCCGAGCCGAGCCGAGCGAGCCGAGCCGAGCCGAGCCGAGCCGAGCCGAGCCGAGCCGAGCCGAGCCGAGCCGAGCCGAGACGAGACTGACGAGACGAGACGAGACGAGACGAGACGAGACGAGACGAGTCAGACGGTGTCAGTGTTACTCCGGAGGCGACTGCTCGTAATATCCAGTGTCAAACTCCTGCAAAACACAAAGTGGTGATCAATCAATCAACATCAGGGATACCGAAACAGGACCAGGCAGGTCAGCAGGTCATGTCGGGAACAGCAAGGTCAGCAGGTCATGTCGGAACCAGCAGGGCATGGCTGGTGCGTACTAAAAGCGCACCAAAAGGCGGCTAGCAGGTTCAAGAGCCAGTACAGCACAATCATTGCTAGCATCCCGCGCAGCTGGACATCTTGCGACCAGCGCTCATTGAAACATGCACTCACCCCACCTAGCATCGCGCATCACCCATTTTATCAGCACGGCAGAATCCAGTTTCAGAAACACACCTGTTTTGAATGTCAGCGCATTGAGTGAAGCTGCGGTAAAACCAGCAGGTAAGACCAGCAGGTACTCGTGACCGACGGGAACTGACATTGCTGAACTGGTGCAATACAGCGCAGGATCCGGAGGGGTGATGGAATATGCCGCCCCCCCCCCCCCCCCCCGCCCGCCCGCCCTCCCCGCCCGCCCGCCCGCCCGCCCGCCCTGCCCGCCCGCCCGCCCGCCCGCCCGCCCGCCCCCCTCGCCCCCCCCAGGTCTGGAAAGAGGTACATAGCCGAGTGCCTGTAAAGGGCGTACGTACTGTGGCATAACAGAGACACATTCTAGTCCTCAGAGACCCTATCAGCTTTTATAGGGTCAGTCCAGCATTGGCAAGGTCTATTTAGACATACAAAGGGCCCATTTCACCCACAGATGACCAATTCTGACTTGCTGAGGACCTCCTTGGGATAAGGCCCACCGAATTCCAAGAGCTCATAAAAGCCTGAGGGGCCGCCTAATGCTGCGCGGCGGGCTCTTGACCGAATCCTAGATCCGCCACTGGTGCACTGAACACATGACCTCGTCTGACACCAGCTGACCTTGCGAGGTCTGACCTGACCTGAGAGCAGAGCACTGACCTGGTTCAGTTTGCGGAACTCGACCAGCTGAAACAGAGCGTACTCCAGAATGTGCTTCGCGCTGCGAGCGTCCGGCGGGAGCTTCGCAGAGATACCTGCAACACACGCACATACCAATCAACCACCTGTAACACACATCACAAACTGGACACGACTGCAACACACACACATACCAATCAACCACCTGTAACACACATCACAAACTGGACACGACTGCAACACACACATACGAATCAACCACCTGTAACACACATCACAAACTGGACACGACTGCAACACACGCACATACCAATCAACCACCTGTAACATACATCTCAAACTGGACACGACTGCAACACACAACAAAACAAACACCTGTAACACACATCACAAACTGCACACGACTGTAAACACGTACATACCAATCAACCACCTGTACATCTCAAACTGCACACGACTGCAACACACGCACATACCAATCAACCACCTGTAACATACATCTCAAACTGCACACGACTGCAACACACACATACCAATCAACCACCTGTAGCACACATCACAAACTGGACACGACTGTAACACACATCACAAACTGGACACGACTATAACACACATCACAAACTGCACACGACTGTAACACACATCACAAACTGCACACGACTGTAACACACATCACAAACTGCACACGACTGTAACACACATCACAAACTGCACACGACTGTAACACACATCACAAACTTCACACGACTGTAGCACACATCACACACTGCACACAACTGTAACACACATCACAAACTGCACACGACTGTAACATACATCACAAACTGCACACGACTGTAACACACATCACACACTGCACACGACTGTAACACACATCACAAACTGCACACGACTGTAACATACATCACACACTGCACACGACTGTAACACACACCACAAACTGAACACGACTGTAACACACATCACAAACTGCACACGACTGTAACACACATCACAAACTGCACACGACTGTAACACACATCACAAACTGCACACGACTGTAACACACATCACACACTGCACACGACTGTAACACACATCACAAACTGCACACGACTGTAACACACATCACAAACTGCACACGACTGTAACACACATCACACACTGCACACGACTGTAACACACATCACAAACTGCACACGACTGTAACACACATCACAAACTGAACACGACTGTAACACACATCACAAACTGCACACGACTGTAACATACATCACAAACTGCACACGACTGTAGCACACATCACAAACTGCACACGACTGTAACACACATCACAAACTGCACACGACTGTAACCAACATCACAAACTGAACACGACTGTAACACACATCACAAACTGCACACGACTGTAACATACATCACAAATTGCACACGACTGTAACACACATCACAAACTGCACACGACTGTAGCCCACATCACAAACTGCACACGACTGTAACACACATCACAAACTGCACACGACTGTAACACACATCACACACTGCACACGACTGTAGCACACATCACAAACTGCACACGACTGTAACACACATCACAAACTGCACACGACTGTAACATACATCACAAACTGCACACGACTGTAACACACATCACAAACTGCACACGACTGTAACACACATCACAAACTGCACACGACTGTAGCACACATCACAAACTGTCACGACTGTAACACACATCACAAACTGCACATGACTGTAACACACATCACACACTGTACATGACTGTAGCACACATCACAAACTGCACACGACTGTAACACACATCACACACTGTACATGACTGTAGCACACATCACAAACTGCACACGACTGTAACACACATCACAAACTGCACACGACTGTAACATACATCACAAACTGCACACGACTGTAACATACATTACAAACTGCACACGACTGTAACACACATCACAAACTGCACACGACTGTAGCACACATCACAAACTGCACACGACTGTAACACACATCACAAACTGCACACGACTGTAACACACATCACAAACTGCACACGACTGTAGCACACATCACAAACTGCACACGACTGTAACACACATCACAAACTGCACACGACTGTAACACACATCACAAACTGCACACGACTGTAGCACACATCACAAACTGCACACGACTGTAACACACATCACAAACTGCACACGACTGTAACACACATCACAAACTGCACACGACTGTAGCACACATCACAAACTGCACACGACTGTAACACACATCACAAACGGCACACGACTGTAACATACATCACACACTGCACACTAGGCCATTTCATTTTTGGAAAAATTTCCAGAATCACTTAACTTACACCAGAATCCCATTATTTGGCTCATTAGAAGTCTATTGGTGCATTTTGAGCGAAATATATCAATGATCTCGCTTAGCGCATAGGCTTTACATGTTTAAGTTTCATGATTGCGTCTAGGGAATTTATTATCTCTATACTTAGATAATTATCTCAGTCATTTGGTAGTATGCTGGCGACTTACGCTGATTTCCTTGGGGAAAAACGAAAAAATCCCCAATATGCATAGCAGATTAAAAAAAAAATATCTTAAGACTTTTCCCCAATTTTGTATGCAAAGCACGCGGTGACTAAGATGACCCATTCGGAAGCGACTTTTCTGTTGGGGAAATTAGAGGATTCACAAATTATGACTCTGAACCTACTTAATTCGGCCAAAGAAGTCTCGTTCCACGGCAGAAATGCTGTGTATGCCCAAAGGTCTCTGCTAAAAAGTGCAGTGCATTCAGAGACGCAATTTCCGCATCCCCCATCCTCCCAGCGGAAACATCGTGGCCGAATAGACCAGTGTTCGATTGAAATAGAAAACGTTGCACGGCCACCCGTATTGAGTTTATTTTATGACTGAAGGTTTCGAGCTCCGCTTTCCACTTCGTCAGTCTCAACCGTGACAAGTCTGACAAACTCCAGTTCACCGGATAGGACACGTTGAAGCCTCCCCCCCCCCCCCGTTTATTTGAAATATTATATCACCGACTTCTTACGCTTGCAGACACTGTGTACAGCACGGAGTACCATTAATAAAGTGATCTGTACCTACATATATACCTGTAAATATATACACATTAGACATAAATCCTACACAAATGCCGCGGTCAGACGATAGGCTCATTCAGCGCAAAGTCGCAACGCCAAACGACAGCTGTGATCGTCATAGAATATATCATCAGGTACTGTGGCCCGTGGCGATTAAGCCCACGCTAACAGTAATTTCTGATCAGAATTGACTGGCTGTATCAGGCTGGTCCAGTGTCCGGCTCCCGCCACCACTCTCCATGCCGTTCAGCCAGACAGTCTCGTGGCCGGTCCGTTACACGCCAGTCAGTCTCATGGTCGGTCCGTCACCTCCTGGGCGATCCTGTGGCCGGTCCGCCACTCGCCAGACAGTCCCGTGGCCTGTCCGCCACTCGCCTTACAGTCCCGTGGCCTGTCCGCCACTCACCTGGCAGTCCCGTGGCCTGTCCGCCACTCGCCTGACAGTCCCGTGGCCGGTCCGCCACTCGCCTGACAGTCCCGTGGCCGGTCCGTCACTCGCCAGGCAGTCCCGTGGCCGGTCCGTCACTCGCCTGACAGTCCCGTGGCCGGTCCGCATCTGCTGTGCGACTACAGGCTGCTGAGGACGCCTTTTGTCAGCTGCGGAAGTCGGCCCCTGTGGCTCTCAACCGCCTGCAGCAGCCACTGGAACTGTGCTTCGCTTTTCACATTACCAGCTAAGTCCTTGACAATGACGATGCCGCGCTCAGCAAGGTCGTTCGTGACCTGTACGGTCCCCACGAAGTTCTTTGGCAACTCGAACTCACAGTTCTCGCTCCACTGAGCGGGCGGCTTCTCCAGCCATGAATGACCAGCTGAGGTGACATCGAACAAACGCCACGATGACTCGTCCACGAGGTCGCAGAGCCGAGTCGTCTCGTCCAACATCACTGGACTGTCAGGCACATCCGTGGCCCGTGGCGTCGCCAGCAGCTTTCTGCGGATCGCAGCCTTCTCCTCGATCGTGACTCGCTGCGAGAAGAAGCTGAACACGACGAGCGAGGGCCTGAGGTACCAGACGTGGCGGCGCAGGACACGAAGAGCGGCTTCGCTCACGCCGCTGTCGACCCGCTTGTAGGTGACGAGGTCCAGGTACAGCTGGAGATCGTTGGGAGGAGCATCAGCGGCCAGCGGCGAAGAAAGACCACTGAAGAGTATTCAGTGGTCAGCTCGGCTACAGCGAGGAGATGACTGAGACGCTGCGCCGCTTCGTACAGTTCATCCTCCTGATGTACGTCAGTGCGTGGCTCCGCGTGCCGCTGGCCGCTGATGCTCCTCCCAACGATCTCCAGCTGTACCTGAACCTCGTCACCTACAAGCGGGTCGACAGCGGCGTGAGCGAAGCCGCTCTTCGTGTCCTGCGCCGCCACGTCTGGTACCTCAGGCCCTCGCTCGTCGTGTTCAGCTTCTTCTCGCAGCGAGTCACGATCGAGGAGAAGGCTGCGATCCGCAGAAAGCTGCTGGCGACCCCACGGGCCACGGATGTGCCTGACAGTCCAGTGATGTTGGACGAGACGACTCGGCTCTGCGACCTCGTGGACGAGTCATCGTGGCGTTTGTTCGATGTCACCTCAGCTGGTCATTCATGGCTGGAGAAGCCACCCGCTCAGTGGAGCGAGAACTGTGAGTTCGAGTTGCCAAAGAACTTCGTGGGGACCGTACAGGTCACGAACGACCTTGCTGAGCGCGGCATCGGCATTGTCAAGGACTTAGCTGGTAATGTGAAAAGCGAAGCACAGTTCCAGTGGCTGCTGCAGGCGGTTGAGAGCCACAGGGGCCGACTTCCGCAGCTGACAAAAGGCGTCCTCAGCAGCCTGTAGTCGCACAGCAGATGCGGACCGGCCACGGGACTGTCAGGCGAGTGGCGGACCGGCCACGGGACTGTCAGGCGAGTGGCGGACAGGCCACGGGACTGTCAGGCGAGTGGCGGACCGGCCACGGGACTGTCAGGCGAGTGGCGGACCGGCCACGGGACTGTCAGGCGAGTGGCGGACCGGCCACGGGACTGTCAGGTGAGTGACGGACCGGCCACGGGACTGTAAGGCGAGTGGCGGACCGGCCATGGGACTGTCAGGCGAGTGGCGGACCGGCCACGGGACTGTCAGGCGAGTGGCGGACCGGCCACGGGACTGTCAGGCGAGTGACGGACCGGCCACGGGACTGTCAGGCGAGTGGCGGACCGGCCACGGGACTGTCAGGCGAGTGGCGGACAGGCCACGGGACTGTCTGGCGAGTGGCGGACCGGCCACAGGATCGCCCAGGAGGTGACGGACCGACCATGAGACTGACTGGCGTGTAACGGACCGGCCACGAGACTGTCTGGATGAACGGCATGGAGAGTGGCGGCGGGAGCCGGACACTGGACCAGCCTGATACAGCCAGTCATTCTGATCAGAAAATATTGTTAGCGTGGGCTTAATCGCTACGGGCCACTGTACCTGATGATATATTCCATGACGATCACAGCTGTTGTTTGGCGTTGCGACTTTGCGCTGAATGAGCCTCTCGTCTGACCGCGGCATTTGTGTAGGATCTAGGTGCAATGTGATATATTTAGAGATATATATAGGTACAGATCACTTTATTAATGGTACTCCGTGCTGTACACACAGTGTGCCTGCAAGCGTAAGAAGTCGGTGATATAATATTTCCAATACACGGGGGGGGGGGGGGGCTTCAACGTGTCCTATCCGCTGAACTGGAGTTTGTCAGACTTGTCACGGTTGAGATTGACAAAGTGGAAAGCGGAGCTTGAAACCTTCAGTCATAAAATAAACTCAATACGGGTGGACGTGCAACGTTTTCTATTTCAGTCGAACACTGGTATATTCGGCCACGATTTTTCCGCTGGGAGGATGGGGGAATTCGGAAATTGCGTCTCTGAATGCGCTGCACTTTTTAGCAGAGACCTTTGGGCATACACAGCATTTCTGCCGTGGAACGAGACTTCTTTGGCCGAATTAAGTAGGTTCAGAGTCATAATTTGTGAATCCTCTAATTTCCCCAACAGAAAAGTCGCTTCCGAATGGGTCATCTTAGTCACCGCGTGCTTTTCACACAAATTTGGGGAAAAGTCTTAAGATATTTTTTAAATCTGCTTTGCATATTGGGGATATTTTCGTTTTCCCCAAACAAATCAGCGTAAGTCGCCAGCATACTACCAAATGACTGAGAGAATTCTCTAAGTATAGAGATAATAAATTCCCTAGACGCAATCATGAAACTTTAAAGTTTAAAGCCTATGCGCTAAACGAGATCATTGATATATTTCGCTCAAAATGCACCAATAGGCTTCTAGTGAGCCAAATAATGGGATTCTGGTGTAGGTTAAGTGATTCTTGAAATGTTCCCAAAAATGAAATAGCCTACTGCATACGACTGTAACACACATCACAAATTGCATACGACTGTAACACACATCACAAACTGCACACGACTGTAACACACATCACAAACTGCACACGACTGTAACACACATCACAAACTGCACACGACTGTAACACACATCACAAACTGCACACGACTGTAACACACATCACAAACTGCACACGACTGTAACATATATCACACACTGCACACGACTGTAACACACATCACAAACTTCACACGACTGTAGCACACATCACAAACTGCACACGACTGTAACACACATCACACACTGCACACGACTGTAACACACATCACAAACTGCACACGACTGTAACACACATCACAAACTGCACACGACTGTAACATACATCACAAACTGCACACGACTGTAACACACATCACAAACTTCACACGACTGTAACACACATCACAAACTGCACACGACTGTAACACACATCACAAACTGCACACGACTGTAACACACATCACAAACTGCACACGACTGTAACACACATCACAAACTGCACACGACTGTAACACACATCACAAACTGCACACGACTGTAACACACATCACAAACTGCACACGACTGTAACACACATCACAAACTGCACACGACTGTAACACACATCACAAACTTCACACGACTGTAACACACATCACAAACTGCACACGACTGTAACACACATCACAAACTGCATACGACTGTAACACACATCACAAATTGCATACGACTGTAACACACATCACAAACTGCACACGACTGTAACACACATCACAAACTGCACACGACTGTAACACACATCACAAACTGCACACGACTGTAACACACATCACAAACTGCACACGACTGTAACACACATCACAAACTGCACACGACTGTAACATATATCACACACTGCACACGACTGTAACACACATCACAAACTTCACACGACTGTAGCACACATCACAAACTGCACACGACTGTAACACACATCACACACTGCACACGACTGTAACACACATCACAAACTGCACACGACTGTAACACACATCACAAACTGCACACGACTGTAACATACATCACAAACTGCACACGACTGTAACACACATCACAAACTTCACACGACTGTAACACACATCACAAACTGCACACGACTGTAACACACATCACAAACTGCACACGACTGTAACACACATCACAAACTGCACACGACTGTAACACACATCACAAACTGCACACGACTGTAACACACATCACAAACTGCACACGACTGTAACACACATCACAAACTGCACACGACTGTAACACACATCACAAACTGCACACGACTGTAACACACATCACAAACTTCACACGACTGTAACACACATCACAAACTGCACACGACTGTAACACACATCACAAACTGCACACGACTGTAACACACATCACAAACTGCACACGACTGTAACACACATCACAAACTGCACACGACTGTAACACACATCACAAACTGCACACGACTGTAACACACATCACAAACTGCACACGACTGTAACACACATCACAAACTCCACACGACTGTAACACACATCACACACTGCACACGACTGTAACACACATCACAAACTGAACACGACTGTAACACACATCACAAACTGCACACGACTGCAACATACATCACACACTGCACACGACTGTAACACACATCACAAACTGCACACGACTGTAGCACACATCACAAACTGCACACGACTGTAACACACATCACACTGCACACGACTGTAACACACATCACAAACTGCACACGACTGCAACATACATCACACACTGCACACGACTGTAACACACATCACAAACTGCACACGACTGTAACACACATCACAAACTGCACACGACTGTAACACACATCACACACTGCACACGACTGTAACACACATCACAAACTGCACACGACTGTAACACACATCACAAACTGCACACGACTGTAACACACATCACAAACTGCACACGACTGTAAAGACATCACAAACTGCACACGACTGTAACACACATCACAAACTGCACACGACTGTAACACACATCACAAACTGCACACGACTGTAACACACATCACAAACTGAACACGACTGTAACACACATCACAAACTGCACACGACTGTAACATACATCACACACTGCACACGACTGTAACACACATCACAAACTGCACACGACTGTAACACACATCACAAACTTCACACGACTGTAACACACATCACAAACTGCACACGACTGTAAAGACATCACAAACTGCACACGACTGTAACACACATCACAAACTGCACACGACTGTAACACACATCACAAACTGCACACGACTGTAGCACACATCACAAACTGAACACGACTGTAACACACATCACAAACTGCACACGACTGTAACATACATCACACACTGCACACGACTGTAACACACATCACAAACTGCACACGACTGTAACACACATCACAAACTGCTCACGACTGTAACACACATCACAAACTGCACACGACTGTAACACACATCACAAACTGAACACGACTGTAACACACATCACAAACTGAACACGACTGTAACACACATCACAAACTGCACACGACTGTAAAGACATAAAGACATAAAAGAAAAGTGCAACAAAGAGCCTCTTGGGCCCATCCGAGGTTGTACCCCACCCCACCCACACCCACACCCACCCACCCCCCCACACCAGTGTCGCCCCTTCAAATCACCTTACTCTACCTGCATAAAAGAAGGCTAATCCCACGAGTATTTATGAACTAATCCCTTCTCTGTAAAGTATTTATCTAATCTAATTTTGAAGGAAGCAAGTGTCACTGCATCAGCGACATCCCCTGGTAGCATATTCCAATGTCCTACAACCCTTCTACTGAAAAATGACTGTCGTAGCCTAGTCCTACTTTGTTTCATAATGAGTTTATGCTGATGACCTCTACCTCGATTTTCCCTATTGAACTCAAACATACCCTTTAAATATCCAGAATGCTGACTATTTACAAATTTGAAGACTTCAATTAGATCTCCTCTTAGCCTTCTATATCTAAGTGAAAACATACCCAATTTCTTTAATCTATCTTCATAAGGTAAACTACCAAGACAATTAACCATTTTTGTTGCCCTTTTTTGAACTCTTTCTAACAACCAGCAATCTTTCTCATATGTTGGAGACCAGGCTTGTACACAATACTCCAAATGTGGTCTAACGTATGCACAATACAGTTTTGTTATTACCTTTTCACTCTTGTAGGAAACATTTCTGTTAATGGCCCCTAGCATTCTAAGTGCCTTTTTCCTAGCTTCTACAACCTGGTCTGACGCTGATAGTCTATTGTTTACCACGACACCTAAATCTCTTTCCTTTTCAATCTGCTCCATTTTCTGCCCACCCATTTCATACCTATGTTTACTGCTAACCCGTCCAGCGTGCATAATCTTACATTTACTCAAATTGAATTTCATCTGCCATGCTTCAGACCACTCAACTAGCTTGTCCAGATCTGATTGAAAAACATCCTGATCATGTTTTCCTCTAATAATCCTGACAACTTTTAGATCGTCTGCAAATTTCAAGACTTTGCTGTCTATACTGTTCTCAATTGCATTCACAAATATTATAAAAAGCAATGGGCCCAGGACTGAGCCCTGTGGAACCCCACTGAGAACCTCCTTCCATTGTGATTGGCACCCATTCAATATAACCCTTTGCTGGCGTCCTGAAAGCCACGTTTCTATCCAATCCAGAATCTTGCCCCTGATCCCATGAATTTTAAGTTGCAACCCCAGTCTTGTATGGGGGACTTTGTCAAATGCTTTACTGAAATCAAGAAAAGCTACATCTAGCTGTTTACCCTGATCAAAGCTATCTGTTGCAACATCCAAAAACTCCAGAAGATTAGTTAAACAAGAACGGCCCTTCCTAAAGCCATGCTGTGTATCCTTGATGAGTTCATTTTGCTCCAAGAATTCAACAATCTTATCTTTGATGATTGATTCAAGCACCTTGCAGACTAATGAGGTCAGACTAACTGGTCTATAGTTTTCCTCTTTACTTCTATCTCCCTTTTTATGAATAGGAACAACATTTGCTCTTTTCCAATCAAGTGGAATTTTACTATCTGCAAGTGATTTAGAAAATATTATGGCTAATGGAACCGACAACTCCCTTTCAGATTCTCTTAAAAGTCTAGCATGGATTTCATCAGGTCCTTCTGCCTTGTTAGGCCTTACTTTCTTTAGATATTCTAGAACAAGTTCACTACTTATGCCACCTAGCTCTCCTATAGTCTCCTCTGTCTCTAGCTCAGGCTGAAGTGCTGCAATACTACTCTGGTCCTCGATAGTAAAGACAGATTGAAACTGATCATTAAGCACTTCAACCATTTCACTGTCCTTGCTAACTAACACATCATCTACCTTAAATGGACCTATATTTTTGGAAACTGTACTTAACTTATAAAAACTGAAGGACTTCTTACTATCTGCATTACAATGTCTAGCTAAATCAAGTTCCTTTGCCCTTTTAGCTGCTCTGACCCTTTTCTTAACTGAATTTCTTGCATTCTGGTAGGCCTTCTGATTTATATCTAGTGAAGATCCCTTCAAAATGCCAAATGCACTTCTTTTAGCTTGTATAGCACTCCTTACTTCTGGGGTAAGCCAAACTGGATTGCCCTTGGTTCTTTTACGTTTGTGCCTGAGGGGTATATGCCGATTTTGAATTTGGCTTAATCTAGCTTTGAAAACATTCCAGGCCTCACATGCATCTAAACCTGCCAACTCAACGTTCCATTTTATCTGTGCGAGGTCATTTCTAATACCATCAAAATCAGCCCGGCTGAAGTTTGGAACCATAATAAGGTTATCTTTGGGCCTCATTTCTGATGAGATATTGAATTTAACCATATTGTGATCACTGGTTCCTAGACCTGCACAAATACTTATGTCACTAACTAGATCACTGTTGTCTGAGAATACAAGGTCTAGAATGGAGCAATGTCTGGTTGGCTCTGTTACAAACTGATGCATGAAAATCTCCTCTTCAAAGATTTGCCTATACAACCTACACTCATTTGTTTCCTCTGCTATACTTTCGTATCCTCTTAAGTTAAAATCTCCCATAATAAGACACTGAGCCCGAAAGTTCCTACGTATTTCCTCACAAATATCTTGGTCTGTTTCAGCTTGGGAGTTCCTTGGAAGATTCCCTGGTCTGTAAAATGCACCTATCCTCAACCTTCCTCTGTTTCCTGTACCAATTTTAATGTCAAGCCAGATTGATTCTACTTCTTTTACTTTACTAGAATCATCAACTCTAGTAGTGCAGTACAAGCTATTTACATATACAAACACTCCGCCTCCCTGCTGTGATTCTCTGCAGTATGAGAACATGTTATACCCTTGTAACTCGAAATCCTGTAGCCTATCCCTATTATACCCCTCACTAACCCATGTCTCGGTTACACAAATGATATCAGGCTTTTCAAGGGCAACATAACACTCAAACTCATCAAATTTAGACCTAATACTTTGGGCATTCAGCAACACACATGTGATCTTATACTTTGAGCTGACTCTACTAATTCTGAGGGAATTATGATCTACTGTCCTATTCTGACATGAACTTCTACCAATGCTTACTTCCTGATGCCCTAGTACTAGCGTCCCTGAACCCCCCTCCTACCTAGTTTCCCTGAATGACACTTCTGTAGGCATCTCCCAAAGCCCTTGTCCCCTCATCCGATAAGTGAAGCCCATCCTTCATATAGTACCTATGCCACTCATAGAACTGATCCCATAAGTCTACATAACTAAGCCCCATAGCTGAACATAAGTTCTGAACTGAGCTGTGCACAGACAGAGCTCTCGAGTACCACTCCTCACTGGCTCCACAGCGAGGGAGGATGCCAGTCACAATGACTGGTTTCCTGGACTCCTTCAACCTCTGCAGCAGGCTCCGGTACTCCGCTACTATTCTCACACTCTGCCTAGGTCCTATGTTGTTCACCCCACCTGTATTATAACTGTCTCCGGGCTACTCCTACCAAGTTCTGCCTCAATGACAGGGCCCATATCAACTACTTTTGCCCCCGGTTTGACTATACATTTGTCCCTCTTCCCACAGAATGTTCGCCTTAAGGGCCTTACCCTTGAGTCCCCAACCACTAAATGCTGAATCTGTTCCCTGTCACTTTCAGCTGCTGACTCTAACGCACTGAACCTATTTGCTATTGTAACCTGCTGATGTTCCCTGGGGCTGTACTGCCTGACTCTACCCTGAACTTTTGTCCATCCCTCCTGATCCCCTTCCCTCTTCCTCCTCCAGATTCTGCTACCACCCTCCATTACCCAGCACCCCTCCTCATCCTTACTGTCTGTGGCCCTAGCATTACTTTCCACAATGTTGAGTCTCCAGAAACGTGACCCTCCAACACACTTCCAAACCCCAGCCGCACTATCCACCTTTGCCTTATCCTCCTCCCTTATGCCCCTATCAGAACTACCACTGGTCCCTGATCCTGTAGGCTCCTTTTCTGACCCCCAAAAAAGGAGTCTACAGGATCAGGGACAACACACATCACACACTGCACACGACTGTAACACACATCACAAACTTCACACGACTGTAACACACATCACAAACTGCACACGACTGTAACACACATCACAAACTGCACACGACTGTAACACACATCACACACTGCACACGACTGTAACACACATCACAAACTGCACACGACTGTAACACACATCACAAACTGCACACGACTGTAACACACATCACAAACTGCACACGACTGTAACACACATCACAAACTGCACACGACTGTAACACACATCACAAACTTCACACGACTGTAACACACATCACAAACTTCACACGACTGTAACACACATCACACACTTCACACGACTGTAGCACACATCACAAACTGCACACGACTGTAACACACATCACAAACTGGACACGACGTACCGTACATCACACACTGCACACGACTGTAACACACATCACAAACTGCACACGACTGTAACACACATCACAAACTGCACACGACTGTAACACACATCACAAACTGCACACGACTGTAACACACATCACAAACTGCACACGACTGTAACACACATCACACACTGCACACGACTGTAACCCACATCACAAACTGCACACGACTGTAACACACATCACAAACTGCACACGACTGTAACACACATCACACACTGCACACGACTGTAAGACACATCACAAACTGCACACGACTGTAACACACATCACACACTGCACACGACTGTAACACACATCACAAACTTCACACGACTGTAGCACACATCACACACTGCACACGACTGTAACACACATCACAAACTTCACACGACTGTAACACACATCACACACTGCACACGACTGTAAGACACATCACAAACTGCACACGACTGTAACACACATCACACACTGCACACGACTGTAACACACATCACAAACTGAACACGACTGTAACACACATCACAAACTGCACACGACTGTAACACACATCACAAACTTCACACGACTGTAACACACATCACAAACTGCACACGACTGTAACACACATCACAAACTGCACACGACTGTAACACACATCACAAACTGCACACGACTGTAACACACATCACACACTGAACACGACTGTAACACACATCACAAATTGCACACGACTGTAACACACATCACAAACTGCACACGACTGTAACACACATCACAAACTCCACACGACTGTAACACACATCACAAACTGCACACGACTGTAACACACATCACAAACTGAACACGACTGTAACACACATCACAAACTGCACACGACTGTAACACACATCACAAACTGCACACGACTGTAGCACACATCACAAACTGAACACGACTGTAACACACATCACAAACTGCACACGACTGTAGCACACATCACAAACTGTACACATCTGTAGCACACATCACAAACTGCACACGACTGTAACACACATCACAAACTGCACACGACTGTAACATACATCACACACTGCACACGACTGTAACACACATCACACACTGCACACGACTGTAACACACATCACACACTGCACACGACTGTAACCCACATCACAAACTGAACACGACTGTAACCCACATCACAAACTGAACACGACTGTAACCCACATCACAAACTGTACACGACTGTAACACACATCACACACTGCACACGACTGTAACACACATCACACACTGCACACGACTGTAACCCACATCACAAACTGCACACGACTGTAGCACACATCACAAACTGAACGCGACTGTAACACACATCACAAACTGCACACGACTGTAACACACATCACAAACTGCACACGACTGTAACACACATCACAAACTGCTCACATCAGTAACACACATCACAAACTGCTCACATCAGTGGGAGGCGCCGCGGACATTGACGGAAATTCAGGAAAAGTATAGGAGTTTAAGTCGATGGCAACGACATCTATCTCTTTTCAAGCGGACACGATTAAGCTGCGCCTCCGGAAGTTTCATGTAACTTTAGTGTTTTACGTTCAATTGTCAAAGTCATCGCATTTTGGCAGACATAAATACACAGTTTGGAGCTTAAAAGATACAAAGTCGCATTTAGCCCGCAGGTAACCAAGTTAACGAAACCACATTCTCTCATGATGCTCAACCAGGCAGGCCAGCGAAAATAAAAGTACAACATATGGCGGCTAGAGAAATACAACGACATACCCATAATGTCGCCGCACTCTCTGACGAAGTACTCCAGATCGGCGTCGCTGCACTTGTTGGTGATCTGTGCCAGTCGCGACTTCTCGCTGCTGAAGGCCTCGTCCAGGTCGAACAGCTCCAGCGGAGGGTGAGGTAGCTCACGGAAGGCCGGCGGGAATATCTGACGTCATATGGTAGTGACGTCATACACACAGCTCCAGCGGAGGGTGAGGTAGTTCACGGAAGGCCGGCGGGAATATCTGACGTCATATGGTAGTGACGTCATACACACCGCTCCGACCAGATACTGCAGATTGTGGACAGTAATTCGTGAAATGTGTTAAGTGTACGGCAGACTGACAAAAGCAGCCTGCAGCGTTTCAGCGTTTCATGGAGGACAATATCTGACCAAGAGCAGCTCCCGGCATGGAGGTGAAGAGTGGATCAGTAATCAAGGTTGGCTGCAGCGCTAGGTCAGGTGTGAGGGGAGTGCCAAAGCTCAGGGATGAGGGGGGTGGGTGATGGGTGCACCGGGAGGAACTCACGGCCGGCTGCAGCGGCGGCAGCGGTGTCTCGAACTGCGGAGTGATCAGCTTCAGGGGCTCGTGCTTTACACGTCCCAGCTTGTCGTACGACTCGATCGCCTGCAGAGACAGGTCACAGAGGTCACACGGGTCACACGGGTTACACGGGTCACACAGGTCACACAGGTCACACAGGTCACACAGGTCACACAGGTCACACAGGTCACACAGGTCACACAGGTCACACAGGTCACACAGGTCACACAGGTCACACAGGTCACACAGGTCACACAGGTCACACAGGTCACACAGGTCACACAGGTCACACAGGTCACACAGGTCACACAGGTCACACAGGTCACACAGGTCACACAGGTCACACAGGTCACACAGGTCACACAGGTCACACAGGTCGCACAGGTCGCACGGGTCACACCGGTCACACAGGTCACACAGGTCACACAGGTCACACAGGTCACACAGGTCACACAGGTCACACAGGTCACACAGGTCACACAGGTCACACAGGTCACACAGGTCACACAGGTCACACAGGTCACTCATGTCACACGGGTCACACAGGTCACTCATGTCACACAGGTCACACAGGTCACATAGGTCGCACAGGTCACACGGGTCACACAGGTCGCACAGGTCACACAGGTCACACAGGTCACACAGGTCACACAGGTCACATGGGTCACACATGTCACACAGGTCACACAGGTCGCACAGCTCACACAGGTCACACAGGTCACAGGTCACACGGGTCACACAGGTCACACGGGTCACACGGGTCACACGGGTCACACAGGGCACTGACCTGTCACTAACATGTAGCTAACCTGAGACTGACCTGTGACTAACCTGTGACTAACCTGTGACTAACCTGTGACTAACCTGTGACTAACCTGAGACTAACCTGAGACTGACCTGAGACTGACCTGAGACTGCCCTGAGACTGACCTGAGACTAACCTGAGACTGACCTGAGACTGACCTGAGACTGACCTGAGACTGACCTGAGACTGACCTGAGACTGCGACTGACCTGAGACTGCGACTGACCTGAGACTGCGACTGACCTGAGACTGCGACTGACCTGTGGCACCAGGCGTGTATTGATAGAGAAGACGTGCGTGTCGAACAGCTTGGTATAGTCGGCGGGCACACTCTCAGATTCCTGTAGGCAAACCCTCGGCCGCTCCGCCAGAATGCCAGTGGACGGCACCTGGTTATAGTCGCTGATCTGGCAACATCAGAACATATGACGTCACAGTGGCTGATCTGGCAACATCCGAAATATGACGTCAAGGTCGCTGATCTGGCAACATCAGAACACATGACGTCACAAATGTTACACACATCGCTCACACAGAGGCTCGGTTAAAGGGACTATCCCACCTTAACATTATATTTGAGTTGAGGTAGCCATTTGGATAGCTTGGCATTGAAATTAAGTATGATAGCAGTTAAAACAACCACAATGATCTAAACAAAAAGATATTCGCGTTTTATTTTGGCATCTGTAAAAAATAAGGCCCATATGTATTTGAATAGGGCCTCTAAACCGACAGCGTTGTCTCTCTTTTCCCACTGGTAATGATAGTCGACTTGTTTTAAGGTCAGCCTTGGAATATTTTCGTCTTTCATTGCTCGATCCCCGGGTGGTTCGCAATCTAGAGGCTAGCACTATCAGCTGGAGATGTTGCAGCAGTTGGCCGCCAGGGACCGCTAGTGAGCCAGGGTGTTATGACGCCGCACGCAAATGGTACCAGTTAAATATTTAACGCTAAATATTTATGTATTTATAAATAAATAAATCATCAATATTTTGTGGTACTATTTGCTTGCGACGTCATAACACCTTGTCTCACTAGCGGTCCCTGGCGGCCAACTACTGCAACAACTCCAGCTGATAGTGCTAGCCTAAAATTGTGTATGTTTTTTTTTCTGCGCAATAGATGTCGACAAGAAATTGTGCCATACATTTGGCAGCACAAAGGATTTCCCTGTTATTAAAAAAAACATATGACGTCACCAGCCCAACTGTGGCAGGCAATGACGACTCTGGCCTCAGCCACAGTCGTCATTGCCTGCCACAGCCCACTGTGGCAGGCAATGACGACTCACCAGCCCTTCCGACTTGTGGAAGGGCTGGTGATTTCCCTGATACGCTACTGTGTGACCGTCTACGGAGCTACCAACAAAACTCAGCTATGTCGCCTTCAGCGAACTTTGGAGCTCGAGTCATCTCCGGTCGCAGAAAGTACGACCACATCAGTGGCGTGCTACGGGAGCTTAAATGGTTCACAGCCGAGAATATGTTCTTGTATCACGGCCTCACACTTCTGAACAAGATCCGGTGTATATCTGAGCCAGAGACACTTGCCCATGGTCTTATCACCAGACACGACATTCACCATCGCTCCACTAGGCAGTCGGATCAGCTTGTAACCCCTCAGATAAGATCTGAGTCTGGAAAGCGCAGGTTTGTATACTCTATCGTGACCAAATTCAACGGCCTGCCAGCAGCCATGCGTGATATGCAGCCCTCACTTTTCAAAGGCGAGGTGCGAAGATGGCTCTTAAGAAGTCAGTTTGGTGACGATGACTGATATGTCTTTACATAAATACTATGACACAATGTGACATCGTGTGCCTGCTGTGAATGCCCGACTCCAGATTGTTCGCTGCTTATGCTTTTATGACTCGAGGTGCAGAATAGCCGTGTTTCACGGAGCTACCTCATGATGTGTATAAATAAATAAACTTTCCGCGTAAAACTAAAAGTTGAATTTCTTCCAAGATAAGCAATGCTTTCGGAAAAAAGTTCACGAACATGTTCAGCTGACCTCGCCTGACATGTAGACATACAATTAAGTGTGATTCGACAACTTTCGAAAAGGTGGGACAGTCCCTTTAACCCGCGCGGCGCTGGGGTCTCCATCCGAACGTGCGGTGCTGGGGGGGTAAATTTTACCCCCCTCCCTCGTATCTTCCCAACCAATAACCGCAGCGAGACGCGTAAGGCGGCGATCGAAAGCACTCAGTGAGAAGAATCTAACGCATGCCCGAAATTATTAACATAAGGTCACATGTCAGGTCACGGTCAGGTCAAGTGTCAAAATTTCAGTATTTGGGTTTTTGGGCTATACTTTCCATCCAAAGCCTTGTATTGCAACTATTATCTCACAAAGTGCTCCCAAATGTATAATGCATCTCCCGCATAAGTAAAAGTGCAATTTTAAGCAAAGGTCAAGGTCAAGGTCAGGTCACAAAAGGTCACAGGTCTACGAAAGCCATGCGACATATGTTGTATGGGTTATTTTACACGTATAATTCGATGGAAGCAGCATTTTCACAGCCTGACACCATATAATCGCCCTCAGGTCAAGGTCAGGTCACAAATAAGGTCAAAATTTGAAAATGATTAATCTAAATAAACATTGCATGTTTCTAGACTAGTTTTGTCTTAGAAATACAGTGGTGGCATTTATTTGTCTGTATCTGGTCAGTAAAAGCCAAAAAAACGCAATTTAAAAAATGACGTCATGAGTTACTTATTCTTAGAGAGCCATAAGTCAGTCAAAAAAAAAGAAATTGCTTTGAAATTTGGTTTGAACATCGTTCATACTCGGCTCTCTAATATATCTTCCGGTTTTTTGAAGAAAAAAATTTCAAACAAAAAACTTTTGTGGAAATTCTTCCCCAAAAATCATTTTTTTTTGCATTTTTGGGAGTCAAAAACCCAAAATTTTGAACATCTGAGATAGCCATGTTAAAGACAATGTTATTTCCTTTCTTTTGACGCCTTTTATTTGCGATTTGAATCAACACGCTATTTTCTACGATTTGTCAAACATTTAACGTTTTTTCACCAAAAATGACATGACATGACGTCACTAAAACGTCATTATCTCCTCAAAATTTTCACGAATTTCAACAAAATTATATCACAAGATGTAGAATTGATGCACCATAAGGTACCACAAGTTTCACTTCGATATCTGTCATAGTTTTCAAGTTATGGAGAAAATCCGGGAGGGGGGTAAAATTTACCCCCCAGCGCCGCGCGGGTTAAGGACAGCACACGGCCGCACTACAGTCGGACTGGGAGCTACGTGAGATTAAGCCCCCGGCTGGCAGCCTCCCCAAGTATATAACCAAACGGGATAACTTTGGAACCCACCGGGGCATACAACTCCTCCACGTTGTCCCATGGCGCCCGATAAAGGACCAGCAGTTACCGGTTACGACGACCTAACCCCTTAGTGGGGTACTGACCGTGGCCCTGGACCCTATCGGCGATACAGACAGAGAAGACTCTCTCCGCTGTATGCACGAGGGCGGTGGCGTGACCAGCAGTTGGGCCCTACGAAAACCAAGTATTTATAACCAGGTGATTGAGGTATATTGAGGTATTGGGCGCGACGACTACCAACATCATTTTGCTTAGCTAGCACATGCTTAGCCGTGCATGTGTGGGGCTATGCATGCGTTATGCTCTATGTAGCTATGTAGTATGTAGCACTATGTAGCACTATGTAGCTGTACAATATTCACGTCATGACGCCTACCTCCGGGTTGCCAGCGTCGATGCTGTTGAGCTGGACCGGCTCGGTGCGGGTAAGAATGTCGAACAGCACGTCCTTAATCTTGGTATTCTCCTCCTTATCGATGTACTGATCGGACAGCATGGCGACCGAGCCAAGCGAGACGATCTTGCCGCCGGCGTCGTTCTGGTAGAGGCCGCAGATCTGCTCCAGACAGACACACAAACGGTGGCGGGGTCAGGGTCAGACAAACAGACAGACACAGCCACACAGACGGCATTGAAAGCAGGGTCGGTGAGTCGGGAGTTTGTGACAGGATGACAGTGTGGTGCAGCGGTACTAAAAGGTTCAGTATATTTTGTCGCTGAGGCTCGGTGTTCAGAATTTTACCATTCTTTTGAGTGGTCCTTTGATATTTTAATGCTACATAAATCAGTGGTTCTCAAATAGGGGGATAATTACCCCAATTGGGGTAATGGA
>JAXIVJ010003581.1:0-92474 GCA_036785665.1 Chirona hameri
GATCACCGCCCCACCAACTCCGGTGCGTCGGTGACTTATCCCATCTCCCACATATGTCCTATGCATAGCTAGCTGGCATCTCCGGGATGGAGGTATCCGCACCAATTCAGCACGTGAATTAACTGGGACTTTAAACTGAATAAACTGAGCGGTGCTGAATAGACAGACAGATAGACAGACAAATAGACAGACAGATAGACAGACATATAGACAGACAGATAGACAGACAGATAGACAGACAGATAGACAGACAGATAGACAGACAGATAGACAGACAGATAGACAGACAGATAGACAGACAGATAGACAGACAGATAGACAGACAGATAGACAGACAGATAGACAGACAGATAGACAGACAGATAGACAGACAGATAGACAGACAGATAGACAGACAGATAGACAGACAGATAGACATACGGATAGACAGACAGATAGACATACAGACAGATAGACAGACAGATAGACAGACAGATAGCCAGACAGATAGACAGACAGATAGACAGACAGATAGACAGACAGATAGACAGACAGATAGACAGACAGATAGACAGACAGATAGACAGACAGATAGACAGACAGATAGACAGACAGATAGACAGACAGATAGACAGGCAGATAGACAGACATATTGACAGACAGATAGACAGACAGACAGATAGACAGACATATAGACAGACAGATAGACAGACAGATAGACAGACAGATAGACAGACAGATAGACAGACATATAGACAGACAGATAGCCAGACATATAGACAGACAGATAGACAGACATATAGACAGACAAATAGACAGACAGATATACATGCAGATAGACAGACAGATAGACAGACAGATATACAGACAGATATACAGACAGATAGACAGACAGATAGACATACAGATAGACAGACAGATAGACAGACAGATAGACAGACAGATAGACAGACAGATAGACAGACAGATAGACAGACAGATAGACAGACAGATAGACAGACAGATAGACAGACAGATAAACAGACAGATAGACAGATAGACAGACAGATAGATAGACAGACAGACAGACAGATAGACATACAGACAGATAGACAGACAGATAGACAGACAGATAGACAGACAGATAGACAGACAGATAGACATACATATAGACAGACAGATAGACAGACAGATAGACAGACAGATAGACAGACAGATAGACAGACAGATAGACAGACAGATAGACATACAGATAGACAGACAGATAGACAGACAGATATACAGACAGATAGACAGACAGATAGACAGCCAGATAGACAGACAGATAGACAGACAGATAGACAGACAGATAGACAGACATATAGACAGACAGATAGACAAACAGATAGACAGACAGATAGACAGACAGATAGACAGACAGATAGACAGACAGATAGACAGACAGATAGACAGACAGATAGACAGACAGATAGACAGACAGATAGACAGACAGATAGACAGACAGATAGACAGACAGGTAGACAGACAGATAGACAGACAGATAGACAGACAGATAGACAGACAGATAGACAGACATATAGACAGACATACATATAGACAGACAGATAGACAGACAGATAGACAGACAGATAGACAAACAGATAGACAGACAGATAGACAGACAGATAGACAGACAGGTAGACAGACATATAGACAGACAGATAGACATACAGATAGACAGACAGATAGACAGACAGATAGACAGACATATAGACAGACAGATAGACAGACAGATAGACAGACAGATAGACAGACAGATAGACAGACAGATAGACAGACAGATAGACAGACATACAGACAGATGCTTATCAAAAATAAATATGTATACCTAATTAACCAGGCATGCTCAGCCACATTTGTTATCCAACAAACACCAATATTTGCGCAATTGAATTCAAAACATGACTAAAACACTTCCAATAGCAAAACATCACCGGTGGCGGTGTTACCCACACACTTTTTGGGGGTACAAAAATGCATGTCCTTTTAAAAACGTGAATAAATGGCAGACATTTAACTTGTATCCTGAAGGAGCCACACAAATGTGGGGGGGGGGGGGGGGAGGGGAATGGTCCATGCAGAATGCAGAGAAAACAGCCGTTTTCGTTTGTCTTAAGAAGAGTTTTCTCAGTTGGGCAAAAGTTTATGGGGGCGGGGACCCCCCTCCCCCCTCCGCTTCCCCTATATTTAACGTACCGAGATTGTGGTAAAAGCCTCCACAACCCAAGAGGAAGGGAGACCGACCGACGCAAGTCCACAACAGCGCCGGATTAAAAGCCAAACATGGATCGGACTGACTGAGCGGACACCCGGCCAGACCATGTGGTAATGAACACACCGTATCGGACTGACTGAGCGGACACCCGGCCAGACCATGTGGTAATGAACACACCGTATCGGACTGACTGAGCGGACACCCGGCCAGACCATGTGGTAATGAACACACCGTATCGGACTGACTGAGCGGACACCCGGCCAGACCATGTGGTAATGAACACACCGTATCGGACTGACTGAGCGGACACCCGGCCAGACCATGTGGTAATGAACACACCGTATCGGACTGACTGAGCGGACACCCGGCCAGACCATGTGGTAATGAACACACCGTATCGGACTGACTGAGCAGACACCCGGCCAGACCATGTGGTAATGGACACACCGTATCAGACTGACTGAGCGGACACCCGGCCAGACCATGTGGTAATGAACACACCGTATCGGACTGACTGAGCGGACACCCGGCCAGACCATGTGGTAATGGACACACCGTATCAGACTGACTGAGCGGACACCCGGCCAGACCATGTGGTAATGGACACACCGTATCGGAATGACTGAGCGGACACCCGGCCAGACCATGTGGTAATGAACACACCGTATCGGACTGACTGAGCGGACACCCGGCCAGACCATGTGGTAATGGACACACCGTATCGGACTGACTGAGCGAACACCCGGCCAAACCATGTCAGATAGTTGACCTCAGTTGACCTCTGACCGCCGCCGGGTGAGGGTCACCGAGCGTCCGCTCCCGCCGAGCCGCAGCCGACCCGTGTGTTGCGATCGCGCGGCCGTGTGTTTGCCTGAGCGGATACTGGGCGGCGACCAGTAGTGACCGGTGGTGGTGGCGGCGAGTGACGATGGTCGACGTGGACGGGGACCAGGATATGGAAACATTCAAGAGACGGTTCGCAGCTGTGATGGAGGACGAGGCCTTTCTTTCTATCGTGAACAGGCACGTAGAAGCTGCCGTCAAGATGGCTGTGGCCAAGGCCGTCGCAGTGAAGGATGCGGAGATTGTAGAGCTGAGAGAGGAACTGACGGAAACTAAGACGAAGCTGAACGAGATCGAGTAGTATTCTCGGAGGTTGTGTCTAAACGTGAGTGGGATCCCTGAGACCAGCAGCGAGTCGACTGACCAGCTGGTGACTGATGTCGCCAAGATGGTGGGTGTCACCATTAAGCCCGAGGACATCGACAAGACCCACCGCATCGGTATGAAGAGACAAGGCCAGCATCGTACGATCATCGCACGCCTCACGAACTTCGCCAAGCGCCAAGAGCTGTACGACGCCAGGAAAAAGCTACGCACTCCAAAGGCGTTTCCAGGCTCCAGTGTGACGGCGGCGACAGCGCAAAGCGCATTCATTGCAGACAACCTGACGCGCGAAAATCAGTTAACGCTCTTCAAGGCCCGTCAGCTGAAAAGGGAGCGAAAAATCTTCGCTGCATGGTCTGACGTCGGCAAACTAAAGGTGCGAGTTCGGGAAGGCGGACCGACTGTGCTCATCCGATCTGATAGAGACATTGTGAAGCTTCTGGACTCTCCGGCATCTGGAGCCGTGGCTGCGTCGTCGACAGCGGCGGACACCGTCTCCGACGGCTTCCGTAGAGTCACAAGGCGCAAGGCCGGCGGCAAGACCTGAGGTGGTCCCACCCGTCGAGGCATGTGGCCGCGGCCACCGCGGTCCGGTCCTGCCGGCCGCCGCCAATCGGGCTGCACCTGGCGCCGCCGCTGCGCGGACCTCAGCCGAGTGACAGGTCAAGGTTAGCGGCCGCCCGGGACCGCTCAGCTGACCGGCCGCCGCCGGTCGTCCGAGAATGCCAGTCGCCGCCGCGTGTGTCGGATCGCGGCGCTTACGAGTGCTGCGATACCGCCTTCTGGACTGCTGGGGACTGCGAGGCGCTGACGAGCGCCGCGGTGACGTCTTCTGGACTGCCGGGGACTGCGTCTATTGCTGTGCGCTGTGTAGAGTGATCTACTCGCCTGTCAGCCCTGTCAACCCATCGACTGACGACTCCTTCGGGCGTGCTGAGTCCCACCGGAGCAACAGGGAGTAACTGTCACAGAGCGTATCACGCAATGATGGTCAGTTTCTTGGTGTGTCTTGTGTTTGGTTTGGAGGGTGCGTGGGTGGGTTCGATTGTCGGAGTTGGTGAGTGCAGTATTGTTGCTTTGCAGTTATCTCGTCTCATTGATTGTGTGTCTGCCATTGCATTAGTTTTGTACTATTGCTCGGCTCTCCGTCTTTGCTGCGAACATTTATCAGTGTCACATGCAGATCAGATGCTTCACAACTGTTTTGCTATGCATTAACTTATCTACAAATAACCTCGTTCTCTTATAACTTGTGTTTAATCATTGGCTGATGTAGTGGTCGTTATACAATAGTTTAGATACCTCCCGAGATTGGTGCCAGGGTCCTGTATACTTACTGCTTTGAGGCCTGGTAAATCCTCCCATTGGTTACCTACGTTATGTAATATGATTTAATTGTTCTCTTATTTAATTGAATTTAGTTGTTCTCTTTAGTTCTCTTTTTAGTTCTCTTGATTTAATAATTTATTTTGGTTCCTTTTCGCGTCGTATTGTTTTGTTGCTCGCCGCCGCCGCCGCCGCCACTTGGCACTCGCTACGACTCTTATAAACTGTTGCAGTAGCCGCCGACTCGCTGGTGACACCGGACACCCCGTGCATCTCGGCAACCACACCGCGGACCGCCGACCGACCGCCGCCGCCGCCGCCAGGGAGGAGTGCCGTGCCATCCGCCCATCCTCAGCCATACCATCCTATCACCGTACCGAACCAAATGCCACAAAACCTAAACATTGCCCACATAAACATAAACAGTATCACCGCACCCAACAAATTGGATGAGCTACAACATTGCATTGACATCAACGGGATAAAAATTATCGCTCTCACTGAAACCAAGTTAGATGAGTCAGTTGACGACACTCTGTACAAAATAAAAGGTTTCCATTCACCACTGACAAGACACAGAAACAGAAACGGAGGAGGGGTGGCAATTTACGTCCATGCATCTTTACCCGTACAACGCCTAATGGAACTAGAGTTAAGTGGGCACGAGTGGGTCTGGGCAAAAATAAAGCTTCATACATTTACCTTAATCATATGCTGTTCCTACCTTCCCCCAAAGTTATCATCTGGCGATCACCAGTTATTCACAGATAACTTGGCAGAATCAGTATGTCAGGCTGAAAAGCACTCCCCCACGGCTATACTCTTACTCGGGGACTTTAATACCGGCAATATTTATTTGCATCAAGACACTTATAAGCACAACGGTATATCAGCATTCGATCACAAAATCAAGGACATGACAGACGCATTAGGCCTGAAACAATTGATTAAAGAGCCAACTCGAATTTCAGACAACTTAGAAAATCTGCGGGACCTTATTTTTACCAGCAATGATAACATTACTATCGGCAGTGGCACTTTGTCACCTTTCGCACAACTAGACCACGTTCCCGTCTACGTATCAATGCAGGTTCCAGCACTACCAAAATAAACAGAACAAATCACAAAGCACATTTGGGATTACTCAAAAACAAATGTACCACTACTCACTGACACATTGATAAATACCGATTGGGACAGTTTATTAGGACATGAAATCCACGCAGCAACAGACCTATTTATCTCTGCCCTCCATGACGCTGCCCGAGTTTCAATTCCCATCAAACATATAAAGTTCAAGCAAGACCAAAAACCTTGGATAAATGTAGAGTTAAAACGTAATATAAGAAAAAGAGACAGATTGTTTACAATTGCTAAACGAACTAACACCGATGACGATTGGAATAGGTGGAGATTCCAAAGAAATAACGTAACTACAATAAATAGACGTCTAAAAAGCCAGCACGTAAGGAGACAAGTCAACACACTGCTAACACAAAAACGAGACCCTCACAAATATCACCAAACATTGCGCAACATAACTGGCCGCTCTAGAGATGACACCATTCCGCCACTAGAAACACCAAACGGAGATATAATTACAGACGACTTGAACAAAGCTATACTTCTCAACGACCACTTTGCAACACAATCTACTCTCAACGTTCCAGACGAACAGACACCTCCGTCAAATCCAGACGCACAACCGGTACCCACTTTAACAAATATTACGACATCAGAACAAGAAGTCCTCCATTTTCTTAACTCTCTTGATCAGAATAAATCAACTGGGCCAGACGCAATCCCAATAAAGTTCCTGAAAATGACTGCTCTTCTTATCGCTAAGCCACTCTCCAAACTGTTTAATAAATCATTAACGAACGGTATCTATCCTAGAGCCTTCAAAGAGGCGAATGTTCGACCTATATTTAAAAACAAAGGCTCACCTTCTGACCGCAGTTCCTACCGCCCCATAAGTCTTCTCTCACCTCTATCTAAAGTACTTGAAAAAATAGTTTACAAGCAAATGTATTCACATTTCACAGAAAACGCTCTCTTAACAGAAAAACAAAGTGGGTACCGGAAGAATCACAGTACACAACACCAGCTTCTTTATCTGACGCACAACCTTTATAAATCGCTTGATGAAGGACGCGACTTTACTGCAATTTACTTAGACATTTCCAAATACTTCGACAAAATCTGGCACAAAGGACTAATACACAAATGTAGATACGAATTTGGCATAACAGGATCCCTTCTAGACTGGATTACATCATACCTACAAAACAGACGACAACGAGTAATCATACGCAACACGTCTTCACCTTTCAGGACTGTGAACGCAGGCTGCCCTCAGGGATCGGTATTGGGACCTTTGCTAGCTCTCATTTACCTTAACGCTCTATCAAATCAAACACAAAATGACATCCTCTTTTTCGCCGACGATACCTCTCTCTACTCTTCTCACACGACTAAAGACGTACAAGCGACACAGCTCTCACTTCAGGATGACTTGGACGTGATTCAGGACTATGGTCGGGAATGGGTGATAACCTTTAACGCTACAAAAACAATCCAACAAACATTTTCTCATAAACGTACGCAACAAATACCAGCATTAACATTTGGGGGAGATCCTATACCAATTGGAGAAAGTCATACTCATCTTGGAGTAACACTTTCGAAAGACCTCCGATTTCATGAACACGTAAACAAAATATGCCAAAAATAAACAGAACACTAGGCCCATTATACCCCATAGCACGGTACATACCACGGCCCATTCTCGACCAAATTTATAGAATTTACGTCAGACCACATTTCGACTATTGTGACGTTGTGTATGACGGACACATTACAATAAAGGACTCCACTAGACTAGAGACGTTACAAAATCGAGCCGCGAGACTGGTGACAGGGACACTCTTTCGAACACCCACTGATAAATTACGATCGGAATTAGGCTGGGAGGCACTGACTACAAGACGACGTATGCACAGGCTCATATTGTACCATAAGCTTAATGACTGTAAACAACACACACCACACTATGTCATGTCCATTATGCCGAACACACGAGCACAGGACACAACCATCACTCTTAGGAACGCAAACTCTCACAGTAGATCCCCTCACCGTACATCATGCTATAATCGTTCATTCTTTCAAACAACCAGTAAACAGTGGAACCAGTTACCGGAAACCATACGTCAACTAGGACACAAAACATACAAAAAAAGAACTTCGTGATCAGCTAGGATTACCTGTCCCTCCATATTACCATACCGCGGGATCAAAGGAGGGGAACATATTACACACTCGTTTTCGCACAGACATGACGCATTTGAACTCACATTTATACAAAGTTCAAAAATGTCCAAGCCCTGCATGTGATTGTGGGTATAAAACTGAGAACCCTCGTCACTTCGTCCTTTCCTGTCCCAAGTACAAGAAACAACGAACGGAATTCATTAACAACATAACACAAATCACAGGGCCCTTATTTACCACCCAATCACAATCCCAACAGCTTCAAATCCTAATGCACGGCACAAATCTCTGCGGCGTTGACGGTCGGGCGGTGGCCCACGTGTTCCAAAAATTCCTACTTAACTCTGGTAGATTTGCCCACATATATTAACTCTAAGATAATGTGACTGGTGTCCGTGGCGAGTTGAGCGGCGTCTAGCAGCACTCGTTTCACGTTGCGGAGTGCTGGGTGTCTCGCGCTGCGGCGGCGGCTGGAGAAATCAATCCTTTGTTATGCCCCTTTCCCAGACGTGGTGCGCTGATTTAAGCGCATTGAGTGCTTCTGCACCATGTCTCCAAGTGTATTGCTGTAACTGCGCAAGTATGACCAATAAACGTGATGATGATGATGATGTGGTAATGGACACACCGTATCGGACTGACTGAGCGGACACCCGGCCAGACCATGTGGTAATGGACACACCGTATCGGACTGACTGAGCGAACACCCGGCCAGACCATGTGGTAATGGACACACCGTATCGGACTGACTGAGCGGACACCCGGCCAGACCATGTGGTAATGGACACACCGTATCGGACTGACTGAGCGAACACCCGGCCAGACCATGTGGTAATGGACACACCGTATCGGACTGACTGAGCGAACACCCGGCCAGACCATGTGGTAATGGACACACCGTATCGGACTGACTGAGCGGACACCCGGCCAGACCATGTGGTAATGGACACACCGTATCGGACTGACTGAGCGGACACCCGGCCAGACCATGTGGTAATGGACACACCGTATCGGACTGACTGAGCGGACACCCGGCCAGACCATGTGGTAATGAACACACCGTATCGGACTGACTGAGCGGACACCCGGCCAGACCATGTGGTAATGAACACACCGTATCGGACTGACTGAGCGGACACCCGGCCAGACCATGTGGTAATGGACACACCGTATTTTTATCATGTCTTTCTTAGGGAAAGACGTCAGACATAGCCATGCAAAAACACTACTTTTGCGTTGGTGTTGGCGCTCGCTATTTGCTCCTGGCGGGGATGACCTGCGGCCGGTGTCAGCGGTCGCGTTCAAGGTCAGATGGAGCCAGCGGGCCGGGCGGACCGTCCTCAGTCGTTACGGGATGTTCAACTTTCGCTGCTATATTCGGCCGTATACCTGGAATTGCGTCATCGGATTGTGGGGTCAGCCCGCGCAGCCAGCTCTGCTTAGCATGGGTGCTGATCTCGGAAATCGATCCACTGAAAACATTCGGACTCATTTGGTTAAAAAGATGGTGCTATAGTGATGTATGTTTGTCGGAGATGCAGCTGGTTAAAACTAAGTCGGATACACGTCTCTCTGGTCACGCCACAACTTGATACGGCGGCGGGCTGTTTCTATCATATCGGCCTCAGCCCCCCCCCCCCATATAATGTCACGTGACCCCCCGGTCACGTGACATGGTGCGGAGGCGGACCGGTGAACGCAGCCCGTCGTTACCCCTGGCGAACTTCCAGCTCCGTTTTTGCAGGCGGTCTTTGTCGATTAATGGGTCGTGCCATGAGGCGGACGTCCACAGGCGGGAGGCGGGCCTTCCGCCAACACCGGGCGGATGTTATGTCAAGGCGACAGGATACCACACCGCCGGGAGGTGCCAGATGAGCTGAGTGTGACTGGTCGGCGCCACACCGCCAGCAGCTGCCAGATGCCCTGAGTGTGACTGGTCGGCGCCACACCGCCGGGAGCTGCCAGATGAGCTGAGTGTGACTGGTCGGCGGCTTCTGCTGGGAGCTGCCAGATCAGCTGAGTGTGACTGGTCGGCGCCACACCGCCGGGAGCTGCCAGATGAGCTGAGTGTGACTGGTCGGCGCCACACCGCCGGGAGCTGCCAGATGAGCTGAGTGTGACTGGTCGGCGGCTTCTGCTGGGAGCTGCCAGATCAGCTGAGTGTGACTGGTCGGCGCCACACCGCCGGGAGCTGCCAGATGAGCTGAGTGTGACTGGTCGGCGCCACACCACCGGGAGCTGCCAGATGAGCTGAGTGTGACTGGTCGGCGGCTTCTGCTGGCTGTTGCCGGGTGATGTGTCTGTTATATGTGACTGGTCGGCGACTTTTGCTGGCTGTTGCCAGATGAGCTGAGTTTGACTGGTCGGCGCCACACCGCCGGGAGCTGCCAGATGAGCTGAGTGTGACTGGTCGGCGTCACACTGCCGGGAGCTGCCAGATCAGCTGAGTGTGACTGGTCGGCGGCTTCTGCTGGGAGCTGCCAGATCAGCTGAGTGTGACTGGTCGGCGCCACACCGCCGGGAGCTGCCAGATGAGCTGAGTGTGACTGGTCGGCGCCACACCGCCGGGAGCTGCCAGATGAGATGAGTGTGACTGGTCGGCGTCACACTGCCGGGAGCTGCCAGATGAGCTGAGTGTGACTGGTCGGCGCCACACCACCGGGAGCTGCCAGATCAGCTGAGTGTGACTGGTCGGCGCCACACTGCCGGGAGCTGCCAGATGAGCTGAGTGTGACTGGTCGGCGCCACACCGCCGGGAGCTGCCATATCAGCTGAGTGTGACTGGTCGGCGCCACACCGCCGGCAGCTGCCAGATGAGCTGAGTGTGACTGGTCGGCGCCACACCGCCGGGAGCTGCCAGATGAGCTGAGTGTGACTGGTCGGCGCCACACCGCCGGGAGCTGCCAGATGAGCTGAGTGTGACTGGTCGGCGGCTTCTGCTGGGAGCTGCCAGATCAGCTGAGTGTGACTGGTCGGCGGCTTATGCTGGCTTTTGCCAGATCAGCTGAGTGTGACTGGTCGGCGCCACACCACCGGGAGCTGCCAGATGAGCTGAGTGTGACTGGTCGGCGGCTTCTGCTGGCTGTTGCCGGGTGATGTGTCTGTTATATGTGACTGGTCGGCGGCTTTTGCTGGCTGTTGCCAGATGAGCTGAGTTTGACTGGTCGGCGCCACACCGCCGGGAGCTGCCAGATGAGCTGAGTGTGACTGGTCGGCGTCACACTGCCGGGAGCTGCCAGATGAGCTGAGTGTGACTGGTCGGCGGCTTCTGCTGGGAGCTGCCAGATCAGCTGAGTGTGACTGGTCGGCGCCACACCGCCGGGAGCTGCCAGATGAGCTGAGTGTGACTGGTCGGCGCCACACCGCCGGGAGCTGCCAGATGAGCTGAGTGTGACTGGTCGGCGGCTTCTGCTGGCTGTTGCCAGATGAGCTGAGTGTGACTGGTCGGCGTCACACTGCCGGGAGCTGCCAGATGAGCTGAGTGTGACTGGTCGGCACCACACCGCCGGGAGCTGCCAGATCAGCTGAGTGTGACTGGTCGGCGCCACACTGCCGGGAGCTGCCAGATGAGCTGAGTGTGACTGGTCGGCGCCACACCGCCGGGAGCTGCCATATCAGCTGAGTGTGACTGGTCGGCGCCACACCGCCGGCAGCTGCCAGATGAGCTGAGTGTGACTGGTCGGCGCCACACCGCCGGGAGCTGCCAGATGAGCTGAGTGTGACTGGTCGGCGTCACACCGCCGGGAGCTGCCAGATGAGCTGAGTGTGACTGGTCGGCGGCTTCTGCTGGGAGCTGCCAGATCAGCTGAGTGTGACTGGTCGGCGGCTTATGCTGGCTTTTGCCAGATCAGCTGAGTGTGACTGGTCGGCGCCACACCGCCGGAAGCTGCCAGATGAACTGAGTGTGACTGGTCGGCGGCTTCTGCTGGGTGTTGCCAGGTGAGCTGAGTATGACTGGTCGGCGGCTTCTGCTGGGTGTTGCCAGATCAGCTGAGTGTGACTGGTCGGCGGCTTCTGCTGGATGTTGCCGGGTGATGTGTCTGTTATATGTGACTGGTCGGCGGCTTCTGCTGGGTGTTGCCGGGTGAGCTGAGTGTGACTGGTCGGCGGCTTCTGCTGGGTGTTGCCAGATCAGCTGAGTGTGACTGGTCGGCGGCTTCTGCTGGATGTTGCCGGGTGATGTGTCGGTTATATGTGACTGGTCGGGGCGGCTTCTGCTGGGTGTTGCCGGGTGATGTGTCGGTTATATGTGACTGGTCGACGGCTTCTGCTGGCTGTTGCCGGGGGATGTGTCTGTTATATGTGACTGGTCGACGGCTTCTGCTGGCTGTTGCCGGGGGATGTGTCTGTTATATGTGACTGGTCGGGGCGGCTTCTGCTGGCTGTTCCCGGGTGATGTGTCTGTTATATGTGACTGGTCGGGGCGGCTTCTGCTGGCTGTTGCCGGGTGATGTGTCTGTTATATGTGACTGGTCGGCGGCTTCTGCTGGGTGTTGCCGGGTGATGTGTCTGTTATATGTGACTGGTCGGCGGCTTCTGCTGGGTGTTGCTGGGTGAGCTGAGTGTGACTGGTCGGCGGCTTCTGCTGGGTGTTGCCAGATCAGCTGAGTGTGACTGGTCGGCGGCTTCTGCTGGGTGTTGCCGGGTGATGTGTCGGTTATATGTGACTGGTCGGGGCGGCTTCTGCTGGCTGTTGCCGGGTGATGTGTCTGTTATATGTGACTGGTCGGGGCGGCTTCTGCTGGGTGTTGCCGGGTGATGTGTCTGTTATATGTGACTGGTCGGGGCGGCTTCTGCTGGCTGTTGCCGGGTGATGTGTCGGTTATATGTGACTGGTCGGCGGCTTCTGCTGGCTGTTGCCGGGTGATGTGTCGGTTATATGTGACTGGTCGGCGGCTTCTGCTGGCTGTTGCCGGGTGATGCGTCTGTTATATGAGGGAGTAAAAGGCGACGGGCACTTTGCCAACAGAGTTCCTTTCGCGCACGTCCGACAGATATCGTTAGATTTACGGCAGCCGGATACGGCGAGAATAGCGAAGTTAGGAAACTTTTGGAGGCGAAAACAGTGCGCAAAGCGAAGTAAAGAATCGTTTAGAACCGGCGACAACGCGCATAACAATCTATAGAACATGTTGAAGGCAGAGACAACGCGCAGAGCACAGTTTATAATCAAATGTTCTGAAATCAGCTAGTGAACATCTTGGATCCAGCCCTGTCGAAATGAATACCAGCACTGATCACACATTGTTCTCCTCTATTAACACATACATTCACAGCACACCAATCCATTTAGACAGTTAGAGAACTACCGAACACTTAAAAAAAGTTTAGCACCCTAGAGGTGCTTTTGAATTGACTAATTTTCAGTACCCTGCAAGTGCTAACTGTAGCAGCCTCGTGTTTTTTTCTTCTCGACTCTCGACTTAGCACCCCGGTGCTTTTCTTAGTATCAGTGATAGTTTAGCACCCTGAACTAAATTTAGTACCCTATACCTGCTAGACCAATTTGCAGTATATTAGCGGTGCTAAATACAAAATGTGCTACCCACAGCACACGCTTAGCACATTTTACACTAACGTTAGCACTGACTCGACACTAATGATAATCTTCTTGTGAACTGAAATCATGTTGGGGCTGCAACGATGTTAGGGTTAGCACAGTCGTGTTAATATAAGACACATTAGGTTTTAGCCTCACCGTGCTCTCTGAAGCACTCAATTGTTGATAATATAGCTGAAAAAGCGCATCTGAGCATAGCAGGTTGTGCTAAAGCGTCAATATTAACGAGTTGAATCACCAATGTGTGGCCGCGTGTCATTGTGCGTTGCCTTGATCATCAGACAATTATAAACGTGTTCTCTTTATTATGCACACGGATCAACCCCACAAAAACAAATCACAGTTCCATGACCATACAACACTCTCTTCGGTTCTGAACCTGTATACTCCAGCTGCTGGATGAACTTAACCCTCGCCCTACGGGAGCTTTTTTCACCTTCGCCCTACGGGGGGGGGGGCTGACAGGCCCCCTGTTAACTTCCAAACCAAGCAACTTAGAGCAATGCGGTAAGAACCAGCATGTTGCCTGTCATGAGAAGAATCTAACAGTATGCGATGTGTTGGTTTCATGTCAACGGGTGACCTTCCAGGTCAAGTGAATGACCGCGGATTTACCACGTCCAGAACAGCGATTTTGCTCTTCAGAAAACCTCAAAATTAGAAATTAATAAATGTAAATAAAAAGGCATGTTCCTAGACCAGTTTTGGCTCAGAAATGCATACAAGGTAATTATTTGTTCGTATCTTGTCATTTTTTTTTAAAATGACGTCATGAGTTTCTTACACGTAGGGAGCCATCACTCAGTGAAAAAAGAAGATATTGCTTTGAAATTTGGAATGGGTATTGTCCATACTCAGTTCTCTCACATATATTCCAGTTTTTCTAATATCTTTAAAAATTTTGATTTTGTGGGGATGTTTAAAAAAAACAGTATTTTTTTTTTATTTTAGGGATCAAAAACCCAAAATTTTGCAAATCCGAGATTTCCAATTTAAAGAGAATGCCATTTTGTATTTTTGGTGAATTTTGTTTGCAATTTGCTTTAAAACTTTGTTTTCTACGATTTTTCTAATATTTCTCATTTGTTTACCAACATGACGTCATCAAAACATGATTATCTCCAAAATACTTAACCAATTTAATTAAATTTTTACAGCAAATGTATAATTCTTGTTAACTCAGCTACCCAAAATTTCAGCAAGATACATTGCATGTGTAAAAAGTTATTAAAGAAAAACCTCAGAGGGAGGGCCTGTCAGGCCCTCCCTCTGAGGTCCCCCCCCCCACGTATGGCGAGGGTTAAGGCAGCGCTGAGGCGGTTTGACCCCGTCGTCAATACCCAACACGTATCGCTGCACGAACGAGTAAGTACAGCGCCGACACTTTCCGCTGGAACATCACATTAACCCTCGCCCGTGCAGCGTCCGATCAGTGCGTGACCGTGCAGGGAAGGGGGGGGGGGAGGAGGGGGAGATCAACCCCACCCCCTAGCATTTCGCCCCTAATTGGGGTAGAGCTTCGATTCAAAAACTAGCGTGTCGCTTGTCACAAGAGGAAGCCATTGATATCCGATTTTAAGGTCCTAGGCAATTATGCGACATCTGAGGTCATGTCAATGACCCAAAATTCAACCAAATTGTAAATGCGTAGACATTTAATTTAATCGAGCTAGAATCGCGAATGAGCATATAATTATGCCAAATGGGTGCCAAATTTGAAATCAGCGTCACAAAATGTCCTAGAAACTGACAAATTCCAAAAAGGTAATGTCAGGTCATGTCAGGTCATTTGAGGTCAGTGACCTCGGTTGACCTGTGGGGGAGCATGACCCCAGTGGAACATATAATTATGTACAATGGATCCCATATTTGAAATCAGCGTCACAAAATGTCCTAGAAACTGCTAGAAGCCAAAAACGTAATATGAGGTCATCGGAGGTCAGTGACCTCCGTTGACCTCTGAATAGGTCAATAGGGGTCACAATCTCAATAGAAACCACAACTGTCACCTGGAAACACTTGTGCATAGGCTCCTGAACAACAAACGCTATGAAACTGCACAAGTTACAAGGATCAATACTACGGGACGCCAGTTGCGCCTGGCATGACCTTGAAAACAGGTCAAAGGGTCATATGACCTACAACTTAAAATGTCATAATATGTGTCAAATTGTTCACAAGTAGGGTATTGAAAGTTTCATCGCAATCAGTTGATATTTACGCGAGTTATTTCCTAAAAACCGAGGGGGTGGCATCCCCCCCCCCTGCACTGGTGAGGGTTAAAAGGATATTGCCACCTCCGGAAGATTTCTAAAAAGCAACTTAAATGAATGGTGGTATGAACAATCGTGTATGCTCAAGCTCAAACTTTCTCCTGCAGCACCTAAAGTAGGGTATCGGCATATTTGTATTACTTATTTCTGACTCCAAAACGTTGGTCCCAGTTGTGCTCAGTACGAGATTCATGATGGCCGCTCTCATCCAGTTTCACTGTGAAATTGGCGCCCGCCCAAAGCCGAAGCGTCCGAATTCGCCGAGACTTGACCTTGAAAAGTCCATCTGTGTTATAAGGTCACAAATCTCCAAAGTCGAGCCATAGCCATTCTTGCTGTTTTATTAATGTTCTATTATGAACGAGGCTATGGTTAATAGAGTTAATAAAAACCACAGCCTCATACTATGTAATATATTAATACAAAAATGAGACAAAAGAGACGACAGTTTCAGGCATGGCCCATCTTCAGGTCTGACATTTACGACACTTGTTTTTTTAAACATCATTCTAACGTTCGCAAACACTCGAACACATCTTCCTCTTTGAGAAACAATAAATGCAAAAAACAAACTCTACATAATCCACCTATATACACAATGCGCATATGTTACAGGCCTACATAACACACAATATGAACATTGCATCACCAAATGTGTGTGTGTCTGTGTGTGTGTACGTGTGTGTGTGTGTGTGTGTGTGTGTGTGTGTGTGTGTGTGTGTGTGTGTGTGTGTGTGTGTGTGTGTGTGTGTGTGTGTGTGTGTGTGTGTGTGTGTGTGTGTGTGTACGTGTGTGTGTGTGTGTGTGTGTGTGTGTGTGTGTGTGTGTGTGTGTGTGTGTGTGTGTGTGTGTGTGTGTGCGTGTGCGTGTGCGTGTGCGTGTGCGTGTGCGTGTGCGTGTGCGTGTGCGTGTGCGTGCGCGTGCGCGTGCGCGTGCGCGTGCGCGTGCGCGTGCGCGTGCGCGTGCGCGTGCGCGTGCGCGTGCGCGTGCGCGTGGGTGCATCGATCTCAACGACATCGGACCATCTCAACGACAACGGACCACAGACGACTTCCAGCCAGACTTCACCAGCCCTCCACCGCTTCCGGGTGCGGGACCCTGTCCACGTGCTTGTGGCAGGGTCGTTAGACCCTTAGATAGGTAGCCCTTAGATATTTTTAAGTAGGTAACGTAATTTCCACAATTTGCAAGGTAGAGAACCCGCTTCATTCTTTAGATTAATTGCAGCTGGCAACACGTTCTGCCGTGTGTGCCACGTTAACGTAATTTAGGTTATTCATTAAGCTTTCCCCTCCCTCCTCCGGTCATGGCGACCCCCCCGCCCCGCCGCCCCTACTACCCCCCTCCGGGGTTCCCCAGAGGGCGTCCGCGTTCCCCCCTGTGCTTGTCCCCCTCCCGCCTGCCCCCCATGCCCACCTTGCCATATCACCGTCGGACTGAGGCCCCCCGCCCGCCGCTCAGTCCCCCTCCCAGTCCCCCTCCCAGCCCCCCTCAGGGGCCCCGCCCGCCCCGTCCAGGGGCCCGGCCGTTGCCGGACTCCCATTCCCCCGACCTACCCCCCCGCCCCTCCGCCCCTCCGCCCCCCCCCCCCGACCCCCCCGACCCACCCCCCCCCCCCCGCCCCTCCGCCCCTCCGTCCCCCCGACCCTCCGACCCCCCTCTGGGGTCCCCCCCCGGTGCGCGACGTCGCACCTCCCCGGTCGGACCCACTCCCCGCTCCCCTCAGGGGCCTCCCAGGGTCCGACCCGGAGCACGGCTCCCCCCCGACCCCACCCCCCCGGACGGGCCCGCTTGCCTCCTTATGTGGCGAGCGGATGGCATTCCATTTAGGAATGTCAACCCGTTCCTGGTCCGGCGCTGGCTGGTCGCCATCTGTGGCGACGTAGCCAGCGCCAAACCCATTCGATCGGGAGCACTCCTGATCGAGACACTGACGTCCCAACAGAACGTCAGTGTCATGGGACGGACCACCTTCATCGGAGTGAGGGTCGCCGTGGAGGCCCCGGCGCACCTCAACTCCGTGGAGGGTCTGGCATGGTGCCCAGACGTGGCCGAGCTCTCGGAGGACGATCTCCTCCGGGAACTCGCACACCAAGGGGTGTGCGAGGTGACTCGCCTGTCGCCATCGAAGCGGCGACCCGATCAGCCCAACCCGCTGATTCGGCTCCGCTTCCGAGGCAAGGAGCTGCCGACCCACATCCACTGTGGGTACGTGGCTGCCCCCGTCAGGGAGTGGATCCCGCCCCCCCGGCAGTGTCAGCAGTGCTGGCACTACGGCCACCTCAAGTGGACCTGCCGGGTGCGCACCGCCACCTGTGGTCGGTGCGCTGGCGAGCACGGCACCGAAGGGTGCACGCGCGCAGCGCGCTGCGCCTCGTGCGACCAGGCCCACCCGGCCTGGGACCGCCGGTGTTTGGCCTGGGGTCTCGCTCGCGAGACAGAGCGCCTGAAGCGCGGCGACAGTCGGCGCCCACCGGACGCCCCGCCCTCCACCTCCCTCAGCCCAGGTCTCGCCCCCGGCGCTTGGCCGCCCCTCCCACCTCCCGGAACCTCCCCCCCACCCCACCGGCCTCCCGCCAGACCCCCCAACCGACAGACCCCCCGACCACCACCCCAGCTCCCCGAGGCATCTCTGTCGGACCTCGAAGGCGCCGTTGCCGCTGATCCACCGGCACCGCGCTCCCCAGCCCAACCAGCCGAGTCGAACACCGACTCAGGCCCCGCCTCCCCGGCCTCCCCAGCACCAGCGGAGAGCCGATTCTCGGAGGACCTCCCCTCGGACGACTCTCTCATGAGAGCCGTCTCCCGGAAAGTCGCCCGCAACCCCGCCCAGTCCCCGCCCTCCCGCCCCAGCTCCCCGCCCGCCCGCCCCAGCTCCCCGCCCGCCCGCCTCTCCCCGCCATCCCTCCCCTCCCCCCACCCTCCTTCCCGGCTCCCTCGTAGCCCCAGCCCCCCTGAAAGTAACCGCTACCGCCGCAATTTGAGACGGTTGAACAAGAAACAATAAATCACCTCCAACAAATACGTCATTAAGTTATTTCTGACTAACTGTTAAATCGTGCTGCTGCAGACGTGGGAGTTGTGTGTTGGCTGCCGGTGTCTTGTCGCGGGGGCCCCCTGCTGGATTGGTAGCGCGGCGAATGGTTATGGCTTGGCTGTTCGTTGCGTGGCTGATTTGGCGGGGGATTCCTGCGATGGGACGCCGATGGTTGATGTGCGGTTTTGCGTTGGCGGCGGCACGATTCCCTGCCAAACCAGTCAGAAATAACTTCCTGACTAACTGTTAAATCAGGTTACTGCTGACGCGGGAGTTGCGGGTTGGCTGCCGGTGTCTTGTTGCGGGGGCCCTCTGCTGGATCTCGGCCGCGCGGCGAATGGCCGGTGCTGTTCGTGACGTGGCTGATTTGGCGGGGGATTTCTGCGATGGGACGCCGGTGGCTGATGTGCGATTTTGCGTTGGCGGCGGCATGATTCCCTGCCAAATCAGATCACACGCCGATGCTGCGCCGCGGTGTGGTGGCTGCTGCGCTGCGGTGCAGTGTCCGCTGCGCTGCGGTGCAGCATGTTAAATTATGTTAAAATCACGCTGCTGCCGACGTGGGGTTACGTGTTGGCTGCCGGTGTCTTGTTACGGGGGCCCCCTGCTGGATCCCGGCCGCGCGGCGAAATTCGTTGCGTGGCTGATTCGGCGGGGGATTTCTGCGATGGGACGCCGATGGTAGATGTGCGGTCTTGCGTTGGCGGCGGCATGATTCCCTGCCGAATCAGTCGCGCAACGAAAGGTTCCATTGGAATTCGTTGTTCATCTCTTAACGTAATGCTCCTCCCAACCCTCCTCTCCCCTCTGCTCCGCTCTTGCCAAAGCCGAGTAGTAGAACACCCGCCCCTGATAACATATGCCGTTGCTGCGCTGCGGTGTGGTGGCCGCTGCGCTGCGGTGCGGTGCTCACTCCACTGCGCTGCGGTGTGGTGTCCGCTGCGCTGCGGTGCAGTATACTTAATCATGTTGCTGCCGACGTGGGGTTGCGGGTCGGCTGCCGGTGTGTTGTTGCGGGGGCCCCCTGCTGGATCTCGGCCGCGCGGCGAGCGGTTTAGTTGCTTTGGCTGTTCGTGACGTGGCTGATTTGGCGGGGAATTCTGCGATGGGACGCCGATGGCTGATGTGCGATTTTGCGTTGGCGGCGGCATGTTTCCCTGCCAAACCAGATTACACGCCGATGCTGCGCCGCGGTGCAGTGTCCACTGCGCTGCGGTGCAGTATCCACCCTGTCAATCTTTTTTACACTGTTAGGTGATAGTTATCTTGTATTGATAGGTCCCCTCTTAGATTATCTCTACCAAACACGTTTAGCTAAACAAATATAACAGGGGTTTTTTGCCTTGCGCATTTTTGGCCCACCGCGCAGGTTTTTCCCCTTTGCTATAGACGCTGGGTTTTTTATTATTCAGGACTTTTCGCCCAGCTAAACACACCCCACAACCAGGTCTCGCCGAGGCGCCGGAGCTAGGGAGACTGGCAACAGTCTCCCGCTGTTGCAATGACGGCACCCCACGGCTCCACCAACACTGACACTGTTCAAGTGTATGTAATAAAAATATGTATGTATGTGTGTCTCGTGTTTTACTTATATTTGACCTTGAACGAAATACTTAACGTAATGTTAGATATTATATTCACTTTGAACAAATAATTTTTCCGGGTACAAATAAACCGGTTAACGTAACTAGTAACGTAAAATAGCTGCCCTAGTCCCTAGTTTGTTCCGGGTCACATAAACCGGATAACGTAACTCTTTTCCTGGCAAATTGCCAGATGTCACTCCCCACCCGGAATATGGCTATAGGCCGGTCCGGGAATAAAAAAAAAAAAAAAAAAAAAAAAAAAGACATCGGACCACGGACGACTTCTAGCCAGCCTTCACCAGCCCTCCACCGCTTCCGGGTGCGGGACCCTGTCCACGTGCTTGTGACAGGGTCGTTAGACCCTTAGATAGGTAGCCCTTAGAGATTTTTAAGTAGGTAACGTAATTTCCACAATTTGCAAGGTAGAGAACCCGCTTCATTCTTTAGATTAATTGCAGCTGGCAACACGTTCTGCCGTGTGTGCCACGTTAACGTAACTTAGGTTATTCATTGAACTTTCCCCTCCCTCCTCCGGTCATGGCGACCCCCCGCCCCGCCGCCCCCCCCCCCCCCCCCCCCCCCCCCGACCCCCCTCCGGGGTTCCCCGGCGCGCGTCCGCGTGCCCCCCTGGACGGTCCCCGCCAGCCCGACCCGCCCATCACCCCGTGGGACTGGGGCCCCGCAGTGCCCGGCCATTACCCCGACCCGACCCGGCCATCACCCCGTTGGACTGGGGCCCCCCGCCCGCCGCTCAGTCCCCCTCCCAGCCCCCCTCTGGGGCCCCGCCCGCCCCGTCCAGGGGCCCGGCCGTTGCCGGACTCCCATCCCCCCGACCCACCCACCCCGCCCCTCCGCCCCTCCGCCCCTCCGTCCCCCCGACCCCCCGACCCCCCTCTGGGGTCCCCCCCCCCCGTGCGCGACGTCGCACCTCCCCGGTCGGATCCACTCCCCGCTCCCCTCAGGGGCCTCCCAGGGTCCGACCCGGAGCACGGCTTCCCCCCCCCCCCCCCCGACCCCACCCCCCCCCCCCGGACGGGCCCGCTTGCCTCCTTATGTGGCGAGCGGATGGCATTCCATTTAGGAATGTCAACCCGTTCCAGGTCCGGCGCTGGCTGGTCGCCATCTGTGGCGACGTAGCCAGCGCCAAACCCATTCGATCACTCCTGATCGAGACACTGACGTCCCAACAGAACGTCAGTGTCATGGGACGGACCACCTTCATCGGAGTGAGGGTCGCCGTGGAGGCCCCGGCGCACCTCAACTCCGTGGAGGGTCTGGCATGGTGCCCAGACGTGGCCGAGCTCTCGGAGGACGATCTCCTCCGGGAACTCGCACACCAAGGGGTGTGCGAGGTGACTCGCCTGTCGCCATCGAAGCGGCGACCCGATCAGCCCAACCCGCTGATTCGGCTCCGCTTCCGAGGCAAGGAGCTGCCGACCCACATCCACTGTGGGTACGTGGCTGCCCCCGTCAGGGAGTGGATCCCGCCCCCCCCCCCCCGGCAGTGTCAGCAGTGCTGGTACTACGGCCACCTCAAGTGGACCTGCCGGGTGCGCACCGCCACCTGTGGTCGGTGCGCTGGCGAGCACGGCACCGAAGGGTGCACGCGCGCAGCACGCTGCGCCACGTGCGACCAGGCCCACCCGGCCTGGGACCGCCGGTGTTTGGCCTGGGGCCTCGCTCGCGAGACGGAGCGCTTGAAGCGCGGCGACAGTCGGCGCCCACCGGACGCCCCGCCCTCCACCTCTCTCAGCCCAGGTCTCGCCCCCGGCGCTTGGCCGCCCCTCCCACCTCCCGGAACCTCCCCCCCACCCCACCGGCCTCCCGCCAGACCCCCCAACCGACAGACCCCCCGACCACCACCCCAGCTCCCCGAGGCATCTCTGTCGGACCTCGAAGGCGCCGTTGCCGCTGATCCACCGGCACCGCGCTCCCCAGCCCAACCAGCCGAGTCGAACACCGACTCAGGCCCCGCCTCCCCGGCCTCCCCAGCACCAGCGGAGAGCCGATTCTCGGAGGACCTCCCCTCGGACGACTCTCTCATGAGAGCCGTCTCCCGGAAAGTCGCCCGCAACCCCGCCCAGTCCCCGCCCTCCCGCCCCAGCTCCCCGCCCGCCCGCCCCAGCTCCCCGCCCGCCCGCCTCTCCCCGCCATCCCTCCCCTCCCCCCACCCTCCTTCCCAGCTCCCTCGTAGCCCCTCCCCCCCCCCAGCCCCCCTGAAAGTAACCGCTACCGCCGCAATTTGAGACGGTTCAACAAGAAACAATAAATCACCTCCAACAAATACTTCATTAAGTTATTTCTGACTAACTGTTAAATCGTGCTGCTGCTGACGTGGGAGTTGCGTGTTGGCTGCCGGTGTCAGCTTGTCGCGGGGGCCCCCTGCTGGATTGGTAGCGCGGCGAATGGTTATGGCTTGGCTGTTCGTTGCGTGGCTGATTTGGCGGGGGATTTCTGCGATGGGACGCCGATGGTTGATGTGTGGTTTTGCGTTGGCGGCGGCATGATTCCCTGCCAAACCAGTCAGAAATAACTTCCTGACTAACTGTTAAATCAAGTTACTGCTGACGCGGGAGTTGTGTGTTGGCTGCCGGTGTCTTGTTGCGGGGGCCCCCTGCTGGATCTCGGCCGCGCGGCGAAGGGTTCTTCGTTGCGTGGCTGATTTGGCGGGGGATTTCTGCGATGGGACGCCGGTGGCTGATGTGCGATTTTGCGTTGGCGGCGGCATGATTCCCTGCCAAACCAGATCACACGCCGATGCTGCGCCGCGGTGCGGTGGCTGCTGCGCTGCGGTGCAGTGTCCGCTGCGCTGCGGTGCAGCATGTTAAATTATGTTAAAATCACGTTGCTGCCGACGTGGGGTTGCGTGTTGGCTGCCGGTGTCTTGTTACGGGGGCCCCCTGCTGGATCTCGGCCGCGCGGCGAAATTCGTTGCGTGGCTGATTTGGCGGGGAATTTCTGCGATGGGACGCCGATGGTAGACGTGCGGTCTTGCGTTGGCGGCGGCACGATTCCCTGCCAAATCAGTCGCGTCAGTAGCGCAACGAAAGGTTCCATTGGAATTCGTTGTTCATTTCTTAACGTAATGCTCCTCCCAACCCTCCTCTCCCCTCTACTCCGCTCTTGCCAAAGCCGAGTACTTGAACACCCGCCCCTGATAACAGATGCCGATGCTGCGCTGCGGTGCGGTGGCCGCTGCCCTGCGGTGCGGTGCTCACTCCACTGCGCTGCGGTGTGGTGTCCGCTGCGCTGCGGTGCAGTATGTTAAATCATGTTGCTGCCGACGTGGGGTTGCGCGTTGGCTGCCGGTGTCTTGTTGCGGGGGCCCCCTGCTGGATCTCGGCCCCGCGGCGAGGGTTTCTGGCCGTGGCTCTTCGTGGCGTGGCTGATTTGGCGGGGGATTTCTGCGATGGGACGCCGATGGCTGATGTGCGATTTTGCGTTGGCGGCGGCATGATTCCCTGCCAAACCAGATCACACGCCGATGCTGCGCCGCGGTGCGGTGGCTGCTGCGCTGCGGTGCAGTGTCCACTGCGCTGCGGTGCAGTATCCACCCTGTCAAACTTTTTTACACTGTTAGGTGATAGTTATCTTGTATTGATAGGTCCCCTCTTAGATTATCTCTACCAAACACGTTTAGCTAAACAAATATAACAGGGGTTTTTTGCCTTGCGCATTTTTGGCCCACCGCGCAGGTTTTTCCCCTTTGCTATAGACGCTGGGTTTTTTATTATTCAGGACTTTTCCCCCAGCTAAACACACCCCACAACCAGGTCTCGCCGAGGCGCCGGAGCTAGGGAGACTGGCAACAGTCTCCCGCTGTTGCAATGACGGCACCCCACGGCTCCACCAACACTGACACTGTTCAAGTGTATGTAATACAAATATGTATGTGTCTCGTGTTTTACTTATTTTTTGACCTTGAACGAAATACTTAACGTAATGCTAGATATTATATTTGACCTTGAACGAAATACTTAACGTAATGTTAGATATTATATTTACTTTGAACAAATAATTTTTCCGGGTACAAATAAACCGGTTAATGTAATTAGTAACGTAAAATAGCTGCCCTAGTCCCTAGTTTGCTCCGGGTCACATAAACCGGTTAACGTAGTTTTTTGCCTGGCAAATTGCCAGAGGTCATTGCCCCTCCCCGGAAAATGGCTTTAGGCCGTTCCGGGAGAAAAAAAGAAAACAAAGGCGTGGGTGGTTGTTGAAATATAGTTAACTGTATACGCATTTTAATTTTAAAGTGCACTGATGGAATGGTGATGTTGAGTTTGCAATATTCAAAAGCAAATCATAGTCCGCAAAGAAGTGATTCTAAATAGTGATGAGGCCACTCCAATTTTACGATTGTGTGCCAATCATGAATGGTGCAATTGTATTTTTTTTATCTAATGGAGGGAGTTTCGGGAACCAAATTTTGCAGGTGAAATCGAACACGCTTAATCTAGCGATAGCCACCAAAAACTCCATATTTGCCTCCGAGGTGGCAATATCCCTTTAAGCACAGGGTGGGTCAAAACCACAGCCACCACCGCCTCTTCTTATGTAAGGCACTCGGTGATTGTTAGCCCACCTATACCAGGACAGCGTCCGAAATCATGACAGGACCCGGTGTGTCGCTCTCACGCGTCAGGAAGACCTTCTGCATCTTCAGCCCCATTTGACTGACCAGCTGCTCGAGTACCCTGTCTGGAACAAGGATATCATATTGATGGCGCCATTCCTGCACAGATATTCTGCGCTAGAGCCGAGGATTCGCATTCTCCGGATTCCAAATAGTTCGAATCAATTCATATCCGGGAAATATTCAAATTCCTAAAATAGGTATCTGAATCTTGAAAACTATTATTTCAAGTCCTCAATTACAAGTCAACGTCAGTCAATGGAAGACGCTGGGTACCCCGCCACAAAATAAACCCCATTCAGTTGTGGGTTTTAACCCTCGCCCTACGGGGGGGGGGAGTTACGGGGCCTGACAGCACCCCCCCCCCCCCCCTCCTGAGGTTTTTCTTAAATAACTTTTATACATGCAACGCATCTTGCTGAAAGTTTTGGTAGCTGAGTTTACAACAATTTTACGTTACCTGTAACAATTCATTTGAAATTAGTTGAGTAGTTTGGGAAATAATCATGTTTTGACGACGTCATGTTGGTGGAAAAACGATAAATATTTGAAAAATGGTAGAAATCCGAACTTTAAGGAAATTGCAAACGCAATTCACCAAAGATACGAAATGTCATTCTCTTTAAAATAGCAATCTCGGATTTGCAAAAAGTTGTGGGGTTTTGACTCCTAAAATGTAAAAAAAAACTGATTTTTTTATAAAAAAAATCCTCACAAAATGAAAATTTTCATAGATGTTAGAAAAACCGGAATATATGGGAGAGAACTGAGCATGGACCAAATTACCCATATAAGACCCATACCAAATTTCAAAGCAATATCTTTATTTTTGACTGAGTGATGGCTCCAAAGTGTAAGAAACTGATGACGTCATTTTTTTATAACTTTTTTGACTTTTTTGACAAGATACGAACAAATAATTACCTTTTTTGTATTTATGAGCCAAAACTGGTCTAGGAACATGCCTTTCTATTTACATTTATGAATTTCTAATTTTGAGGTTTTCTGAAGAGCAAAATCGCTGTTTTGGACGTGGTAAATCCGAGGTCATTCACTTGACCTGGAAGGTCACCCGTTGATCTGAAACCTAAAAATCGCATACTGTTTGATTTCTCTTATGACAGGCAACATTCTGGTTGTTACCGAATTGCTCTAAGTTGCTTGGTTTGGAAGTTAACAGGGGGCCTGTCAGCCCGCACCCCCCGTAGGGCGAAGGTGAAACAAGCTCCCGTAGGGCGAGGGTTAAGCGAAGTATCGTTTTTTATATTTGTGATTGAGGACTTCAAATACAAATATTCAAGATTACAATTCTGATTTGAGATATTTGAATATACCTAACCTGCAGTTAATCGATTCAAATAATTTTGAATCCTGTGAATACGAATCCCCAGCTCATTCTTTTGACTGGGGGCATTTCCCCCTGTCTATAACCGCGGAACCAAAGGTCGGTTTTGGACGTAACATGCGTCGGTCGAGAGGTCTCAACGATCGGAATCTATTTTGTTTTAATAGGGATTTCGAGGTCATTGGTGAGGTCAAAGTCAAGACAAAGGTCAAAATCGAGCGTTTTCGCATGCTCGTCGCTATATTTCGGTGTTATAAGAAATGGCGGTTTTTAGGGAATTTTTTGAAAAATAAGTATTTCAAATTTTCGGGCCCAAAACTATAATTTAGCGGCATCAAGCCAGTCAGTTTAACAACCTAAAACCAGTGCAATATGCCATTCAATAACCAAACAATAATTAGCAAGCATATATATGTTAGGAGCAAGAATACCAGCACACTGGAGACTGCATACCTCTAAGACTATTCATCGCGGTCGCGATATCCGTGAGAGCTTTCTGGAAGCCGTTGACTCCTTCACGAAAGAAGCCCTCTTCGCCAGAAAACCTTTCAAGCTCCTTCTGGAACCGCCAAGACTAGTGCAAACACAGCACCAATATGTATCACGATAGTGGAAATGCGTCAACACGTCGCAGCACGTCCTCCCACTTCGGCGGTCTGGCGCGAACTCATGGTAGATAAAATACTAGGTAGCGCAGATAATTTCCTTCAACATGGGCCCTATGGGTTTAGGTTTCGCTAACCGATTTGCAATATTTGTATTAAATGAAATTACTGTACAGATTTGCATCGAACTTCGCAACAAGCTTTATTTTGAGCTTTCATATACACACACATTTACACATTTTATTCAGTACTTGCTTCTTGAAATTAAGGTATACACCAGTCACCTGTGGGCAACTGAGAAGCATCCCAGAATCCTGACAAAATATACATCTTCGTAGATAGATTCATGGATATTGCTGAACTCAAAAATTCCTAGTGATTCCAAAAAAGTCGTACTTTTCCCAGAATATAGTCTTTAAAATGTTCCAATCTGTATTCCAAGTGATGACCTCTCCAGACGTATTCACCATTGTACAAAGCAAATCACGCTAATGCAATACCTACGTCTAGGCTGATATATAAAAGGCCAGTTGTGAAAATCTCATTTAAATCTCTTTATAACAAGACCATTTACATGGCTGAAGGTGGATTTAAAAAAAATCTTATTTGCCTTCCAAGCATACTCATAACAGGAAGAAAACCACGTAGAAAAATCATAATAACTGTCCCAGTAGAAATACTAGGCGTATGTAGAAAGGTTCAGAAATATTCAATGTATTTGTGTTCAAATAGCTTTCAAATGTTACCAAGCCATTACCAAAAAGAGGATTATAAATATTTGTCAAATGCATTTAAAGAGCGACGAGCACCAATTAAGCCGTATGTATTGGTATCCGTTGCACAATTTCGGGCGCCATTTCCGTCGTCGCCATTTCCATCACGAAGGCTGAGGTGCGTGAGCTACGATTTGCTGGTGTTTTTCTCGTTTACTTTCAATTGTCATATATTCTTCGTACACACGTTGTGTGTGATCTCAAGTTATTATTGCCTAGTCTAAATTCATGGCTAAATTTGAAGTGTTGTTACAATAAAATAATGGGGGTGAACACTGCCTCAACCTGCCCAGGGGCCAGGAGGTCAACCTGGCGTGTGGCAGGTAACATTATTGTTTTCCATTGTATGAACAGCGCTGCTGTATTTCCATTGTATGAACCATTGTATGAACAGCGCTGCTGTGTATCCATTGTATGAACCATTGTATGAACAGCGCTGCTGTATTTCCATTGTATGAACCATTGTATGAACAGCGCTGCTGTGTATCCATTGTATGAACCATTGTATGAACAGCGCTGCTGTGTATCCCTTGTATGAACCATTGTATGAACAGCGCTGCTGTATTTCCATTGTATGAACCATTGTATGAACAGCGCTGCTGTGTATCCATTGTATGAACCATTGTATGAACAGCGCTGCTGTGTATCCATTGTATGAACCATTGTATGAACAGCGCTGCTGTATTTCCATTGTATAAACCATTGTATGAACAGCGCTGCTGTGTATCCATTGTATGAACCATTGTATGAACAGCGCTGCTGTGTATCCATTGTATGAACCATTGTATGAACAGCGCTGCTGTATTTCCATTGTATGAACCATTGTATGAACAGCGCTGCTGTGTATCCATTGTATGAACCATTGTATGAACAGCGCTGCTGTGTATCCATTGTATGAACCATTGTATGAACAGCGCTGCTGTGTATCCATTGTATGAACCATTGTATGAACAGCGCTGCTGTGCGGTAGCATATTAATGCAACCTTGAACATGCAATCCAGGATGACTGTCAATTTACAGGCCTGCATCTTGTTTGACAGACCACGGTCTGACACGGTAGGACCTGTCCTAAATACCAAGTAAAATAGTGTAAAAGTCCAATCTTTGGACACGTCCTAACCTTTTCATGCTGTCGTGACTTTTCATGCCGTCCGAATGCAGGTGATTCTGACGCACTGTGCTTTACTTTGTTGGTATTGTTTAATTCTGTTAGCATGAAAAGTCTGAGGTTGGGACTTGTCCCTGGGTTACAGCAGCTTACTCAACCTCAAACTAGGTTACAGGGTAATTATGTCGCTGGTGCCACCCTCAGCGGTATCTGGAAAAATAAAGGTTCAAGGTTACTATCACCGTTGTTGGTCTGAAGTCATATGGAAGCCCCCCTGTAGGGCTGCAGCAAGCAGAGCGTTCTAAACATGGTCCCTGCAACTGTAGTTGCTGTAAAGGTTAGGTCAGGTTCGATTATGATATTACTAATACCAGTAAGGCGCCGTAGTCGGCGATGAACGAGCAAGCGCGAAGGAAATGTATGGTGAATTTCAACTCGATAGAGCAAGTAGTTTCTCAGAAACAAAAAGAGGTGCGCAAGTGCGCACGTGCAGAGGCACGCCACCCCTGACTTGTGGGAAAGAGGCGGCTGAGAGATCCCTAACCACACACTGAATTTGAACACACACGACTCAGCCGTTCCTAATATATAGGATAGGGGTGTGTACTTGCGCACGTGCAGATGCACCCCACCCCTGACTTGTGGGAAGGCGGCGGCTGAGAAGTCCCTAACCATACACAAAATTTGAACACAATCGGCTCAGCCGTTCCTGAGATAGAGAATAGGGGTGTACACGTGCGCACTTGCAGAGGCACTCCACCCCTGACTTGTGGAAAATTGGCGACTGAGAGGTCCCTAACCATGCACCAAATTTGAACACAATCGGCTCAGCCGTTGCAGAGTTTTTGCGAGAAAACACTTTTAACACCTGGCACTGGTCTCAAAGAGGTAGGTTGGAGGTAGGTCAGGGGTGCTCAGCAAAGAAGCCTGCTTGTCAATCGGACTTGCGGTTGCAGAGATCAAAAGCGTCCGCCACGGGCCGGGTCGGGCCGGGCCGGGTCGGGTCGGGCTGCTCATATTCATATTTTTCCCATATACCACGGAAAGACGAGCGAGCGCTTCACGCTCGCTCGTAATCAAACCTGACCTAACCTTTACAGCAATTACGGTCGCTTAAGGACCAACGTTTTTTTTATTTTTTTATTTGTCCGAATGTTTTGTGTGGATGGATTTCCGAGGTCAGGACCCACGCTAAGCAGAGCTTGTTGCGCAGGTCCTGACCTCACCACCCGATCGCGCAATTCCTGTTGGCCGGCAGAATTTAGAGAAGAAAGTTTTACGTGCCCGACATACCTGGACACGGTCCGCCCCGCTCACTGACGTCACCTGACCTTGAGTGCGACCGCTGCCACCGGCCGCAGGCCATCCCAGTCAGGAGCAAATAGCAAGCGCCGAAGCGACTCGAACCCGGGCTGCCACTACCGGGATAGGTCAGAAGTCCAGCGCTCTCCCACTGAGCTACCGGGGCGGACAAGCGTAGAATGCTTTGCTCGTTGCGCTGTAGCCCCAGTCTGCAAAACGTGGCAAGTTTCAACAAGATCTCGTCGGGGTAGGGTTGGCACCAACGCACCAAAATTGGGGCAGCTTTTGGCATTTTGGGGCAGCAGCATTTTGGGGCATACCTTAGCATTTCTCTAAGCAATATTTGTCTTTTCTAGGTTGAGTTCCGCGCTGACACCAAGCAGTGAGCAGCTGTTGGTATATGGATGGCGCCTGACTATGGCGGCCGCCATGCAGTGTCGCTCCTTGTTTACATCCATTTTTATGTGTTCAAGTGATTTTACTGGCTAGAACTCTGTCTCACCTGTGCAGCGACGTCCGGAGTTTCCCGGGAGTGACCAGTGACTGTCCGTTGTGCCCGTTTGCGCTGTGCTTTGCATGTTTTTAAAATGCAAATTACTACCGGGGTCACGGCCGGCGAACCAGCGTTCTACCGTTTCCCGGGGAGCTACACCGCGACGAACCAATCAGAACGCTTCTCCGCCATCTACCGCTTCTGCCGGTTTGCCGACTGGGGTCACGCCCTGGCCGCGTGGCGGCCCCCGTGTCGAGCATCCAGAGACGACTGGCGGCCCCCGTGTCGCGCATCCAGTGGCGGATCAAGCCGCCGCCGAGGGAGGCGAGCCGGCCGCCGGCTCCAGCGGCGCCGTGCAGGACCACGAGAATGGGGCCTTCCATTACCACCAGATTACGACCGCGTCCTGACAGAGTTGCCCCGCCAGACTGTACCTGAACTCGCCCCTGATGCGGTTCCACTGCGTTCTACCGAATGGCTCCCAGCTTCCGACCGATCGGGGTCGACTGCCGACCGATCTGAGCCCCGCGCCCTGGGTGGTGCTGCCACCTACACCAGGTCAGCGCAACTACAGCTTTCCGGAGCTGCCGCTGGAGCGCGGGCGGATGCGGTGGAGCTGCACGGACACTTGCCGGGGATCAGTGGGCAGCACCGGGAGAGTGGCGCTGAACAGTCAGGATCTCAAATTCCCGTTCACGTCTCTGACCAGCGAAGGCCGGGTGACGCCGCCCAGTTCCGCCTGCAGCTGCAGCGTCTCAACTCTGCTGGAGCAGGCGGGGCCGCGCTTGGAGCGGCTCGCGAGCGCCACCTGGTGAACCCGCCACGCCTGACGCTGCGTCAGACCCGTCAAGCAGAGGCTCGTGCTTCTACCACATCCTCGCACAAGTTGAAGATAGGCCACCTGAACGTCCGATCTCTAACAGCCCACCTGGACGAGGTGAACGACCTGCTGACGACCGAGAAACTCGACATCCTATGCCTCAGTGAGACATGGCTGTCACCGACCGTCGATTCGCGGATGCTTGTCTTCCCAGGCTACATCCTGACTCGGCAAGATAGACCGTCTGGAAAAGCTGGTGGTGGGGTCGCCATCGTCTACCGTAACTCGCTGGCAATAGAGTCCATGCAAGTCCCAGCTGCAGGCTCCACCAGCGCCGCGCCACGGGTCGCACGCGCTCCCGGCTCTCCTCCCGTGTGTGTGTTTTACCCAGCAACCTTGACGCGTGAAAGTGATTGAAGTGATTGATTGGATCAGTGAGTGCGAGCAGTGAATGTGAGTAAGAGCGAGAGCCGTTAGTGAGAACAGTGCGAACTATTGAATGACTGTATCGGTTTGAAGTTGCACATTGAGAGCAGAGCTTTCGCTACACAGCCGTTGTGCTGGCGCCGAAGCTGAGTACGGGACAGGAATTCGTAGGGTGATCGCCTTCGATGATGGCACTCACTTCAAGTCTACGACCCGCAGAGCTGTTCCTCTTCGCACTGTTGGCTGTCAACGTCCTGCACGTCACTCTGCGAGTTGCCTGCCCCGCCGACCCGCCGTGGCCGCGCCGGTTCGCATCGCCCGCCGAGCCCGCCGCACCGTCCGCGCAGTTCCCGAATCGCTCCATAGATGGCACTGACAGGGTACGCTACCCGAACAGACCGTCGGCTGGCGCGGGGGCGGCGCCTCGCGCCCCGGCCGGCGGGGGCGGAGCGGGCAGGGGCGCGCACAGGACCCGCCGAAGGGGGAGACGGGGCGGCGTCAACTGGCGCCGCCACGGTGACGCTGGATCAGATCAGCTCATCATTGGACATCTGAACATCCAGTCCTACAAACCCAAGCTACACGACCTCCGGAATGACGTCCATGACGTTTACGGCTTCGACGTGCTGGCGCTGTGTGAGACGTGGTTGGCGCCGTCCGTGCCTGACCGGCTGGTAGGCGTGAGCGGCTACAAGCTTCACAGGCGGGACCGACCGGCCAGCTCCGGCCTGCCCCGAGGCAAGGGAGGGGTGGCGGTGCTGGTGCGCGACAGCCTGAGCTGCGAGCTGCTGCCGACGCCTGTGACGGGCGTAGCTGGCTCCAACCTGGAGATCATCTGGGTGCTGGTGCTGACCAGCAAGCATCAGTCGGTGTTGTTGGCGTCAGCCTACCGAGTTCCGCAGAACAACGCGCGCCAGCTCGCCACCGACCTGGACGACCTGGAGCAGCAGCTTCAGCACATGATCGCCAACTTCCCACGAGCGACTCTGATCCTGAGCGGTGATCTGAACTGCTGCCTTCTGAAGGCGAAGACCAGTGACACCAATCCTCTGATTAGACTGTGTACCACGTACGGGCTCCATATCACCAACCAGAGTCGTGCTACGTACCGCCCTGCCGGGTCGCTGTTGGACGTCATCATCACTAACAGCCCGGGGCTGATTAGACGCGTCGGTGTCACGAGGTGTCACTACGGCGGCCCGCACGATTTCACGCGTGTTTTGCTCGCACGTGACAGTCGTGTGGCGCCTCGCCGGGAGTCCGCTGTGTACCGACGGCCTATCAGCAGAATAGACGGTGACTCTTTTAATCAGCAGCTGGCTGATACTGATTGGACTCCTGTTTATTACTGTGACACCACCGAGAGCAAGTGGAGCGTCTTCCGCGAGATGTTCATTGCGCAATTGGACACTGTGGCGCCGCTGAGACGTGTTCGTGATCGGCAGCTGACTGCGCCGCCCGTGTCAGCGGAGACGCAGCAGCTGCTGCAGCGCCGCCGCGCGGCCCTGGCTGGGGACGACCGCGCCGAGTACAAGAGAGTGAACCGTCTGTGCCGCGCCGCTGTGCGTAACGAGACCCGAGCGCGATACGCGGGGGCGATCAGTCGCGGTGACCGGGGCGGACTGTGGCGCGTGCTGCGGCCTGTTGTGGGCACGAAGCAACAAAAATGTGAGGTGCCGAGGATAACACCGAACGTGCTGAACGATTATTATGTTGCGATCGGTCCTGCCACGGCGGCCAGTGTTCCTGCCGCTACGGTACGTGTGCCCACGCGGCTTCCGAGAGTGCTGACATGCGCGTTCAAGGTACAAACTGCCGATTTTGACACTCTGTACGCCACACTGATGTCTATGAAACCATCTCGGTCAACTGGCAAGGACGGCGTGTGTGTGCGAATGTTACAGAGTTTCTTTCCCGGAATAGGTGACGCTTTGTTACACGTCGTGAACTCGAGTCTTTCTACCAGCGTTGTGCCCCAGGAGTGGAAACATGCCTTGGTGACGCCTATTCCGAAAGGAAAGACGTCTTCCGAACCGTCAGACACGCGCCCCATCTCGATCTTGCCTGCTATCATGAAATTAGTCGAACGTGTTGTGCAAAGACAGTTGTCAGCTTACCTGGAAGAAAATTTTGTTATTTCGGACGCACAACACGGCTATCGAAAACAGCGTTCTACTGAAACGGCGCTTCACGTCATAACCGATCAGGCTCTTCAAGCAATGAATAATGGGCATATTTGCATATTGGTGCTATTGGACCTTTCAAAATGTTTTGATGTAGTTCCGCACAAAATTCTTCTGGAAAAATTATCATCGTACGGCATCGAAACCTCATGGTTCCGCAACTATTTGGCCAACCACTCGCAGCAGGTCCAGGTGAGGTGCGCTGACGGTACCACCCTGCTGTCCGACAGCAAGGCGAACGCGATCGGAGTGTACCAGGGTGGGGCGCTCAGCTGTCTCCTGTTCATGTTGTTCTCGAATGATATGTGCCTGCATGTGCCTGATGACATCACAGTGGTCCAATTTGCTGACGATACTCAGCTGATGGTTACTGGCCAGAAATGTGACATACAGCTGATGATCGCACGTATGGAGGACGCACTTAGTCGCGTATATCAGTGGTTCTGTCATAACGGAATGAAGGTTAACGCAGCAAAGACGCAGATGCTTGTGTTAGGAACCCCAGCGATGCTTCGCTCTTTGGCGCCAGTTACCCTGACTTTCTGCGGAACCACCATAGCTGAGTCAGAAAAAGTGAAAAACTTAGGAGTGACGATGGACCGCCACCTCAGCTTTGTGCCTCACGTTGATTGTCTGTCGCGGAAATGTGTGGGCATGCTCACGGCGTTGATACACGCACGGCACGTGATACCGCGTTCGGCCCTGAAACAGGTTGTGGAAGCTCTGGTCTTGTCTGTGCTGCGGTACTGTTTGTCCGTGTACGGCTCGTGTGGAGAGACCCAACTTGCTCGGCTCCAAAAAGTGTTGAATTTTTGCGCACGTGTCGTGTCCGGTCGACGGCGCCGAGATAGTGTCGCGGCCGTTATTAAACAGCTGAAGTGGATGACAGCCAAGCAGTTGGCAACATACCACACAGTGAGTGCTGTAGAGCGCATAGTTGTGTCCGGACAGCCTGAGTACCTCAGAGCCACGTTAGGGCAGCGGGCCAACCAGCGGCACCAGCACAACACCAGGCAGGCAAGCTTCTTCACCCTCCCCCGCATTCGTACGCGGGCAGGCCGCCGTAGACTGTGTTACCGAGGTGTGACTTGGCTGAACAAGCTGAAAGTCGAACCTGGGGTATCGTCATACCGTGCAAAGGTCAGGAAGGCGTTACTGTCGGCCAGTGCACAGACGTGATCGTGTGTGTGAGTGAATGTAGTGTGTATGCTAATGTGCGCATTTGTCCTGTCTCTCGATCTGCATTCTTGTAACGACGTGGACATGTGAAAAGCCTCTCCATGGAGAGGATCTTGTTCAATACATCTGTATCTGGAGTCCGTCTGGGTTCAGCTATCCAGTCGCTCCCCAGTGATCGTCGGAGCCGTTTATCGGCCGCCCGCGGGTGCTACAGGACCAGCAATCGACGATCTGCACAGCCAGCTGACCCACGTCTTAGCGCGAGACAAGCCGACCTACCTATTAGGTGACACAAACTTTGACGTTCTACGCCCAGACAAGCCTGGTGTGACGTCATACATGCAACATCTGAGTGACCTCTCCTTGACACAAGTCATCATTCATCCGACTCACCCTGGAGTCAATGCGTCACTCATTGACCATTTCATCACCAACAGGCCGGAGCTCACATCAAAGGCTGCCGTCACCACCGTCAGCGTCAGCGACCACGACCTGATATCTGCGCAGGTCGCTGACGTCCGGCAGCGGCACATCCCGGACACCATCACCATGCGCTCCACCAGACGTGTCAATCAAGATGGTCTGTGTCTGGACCTGCTCCAGACGGACTGGAATCCTGTTTATGAAGCCGATACGGTGTCTGACAAATGGCACAGCTTCCTCGCTCAGTGGGATCCAGTCATAAATCAACATATGCCGATGAGAACCATAAGACTTAAACATCGTTCCTACCCGTGGATGGAGGACGCCGCAGTCCGAGAGGCCATGACCGCACGCGACATGGCACGAGCGGACAGAGACCACATACCGTGCGAGGAAACTGCCAGCGAGTTCCGTGACCGCCGGAACGCCGTGAAGGTGGTCATCAATCGAGCCTGCACGGACTTCTATAAGACGTCCTTCAAAAACTCGCGCAGCAGAACTTGGAAGGACATCCGGCAATTCCTCATCGCATCAAAGAAGGCCGAGACAAGGACCTCCATTGCAGCGGACCGAGATCCTGACTGGGCCAACCGACTCAACCACTTCTTTGCATCTGTGGGCCCCAGCGTGGCGGACGCACTCGCTGCGAGCGACACGGGAGAGCCACTGCCGCCGCGTCCGCCTCGTGTGTGCAGCGGCGAGTTCGCGCCGCGTCCGGCCACGCTCCCGGAACTATCCGCAGCTCTACAGAGGATGGGCTCGTCACGTGCGTGTGGTGCTGACGGCATCACCATCGAGATGTTGAAGATGACCTTCGCTGTGACTGGCCCACTTCTCCTGCATATCATTAACTCGTCCATCACAAACTGTCAGCTGCCAGACCAATGGAAGACAGCTACAGTTATACCACTTCACAAGAAGGGCGACCCCAGTGATCCCAACAACTATAGGCCGATCTCTATTTTATCTGTAGTGGCCAAACTTTGTGAACGTGTCGTGTGCTCTCAACTTATGACGTATCTCACCAGTCATCACATACTATGTCCCCAACAGTACGGGTTCCGGCCGGGCTTGTCTACGGAGTCGGCGCTGCTCGACGCTGTCATCCACGCTACAGAAAACATCGACAAGGGCATGGTAACATCGCTTGTCACTACTGACACATCCAAGGCCTTCGACAGCGTCGAGCACGGCCGGCTCCTGGACAAGCTCGGCTGGTATGGCATACAGCCTGACTGGTTCTCCGCCTGGCTCAGTGGACGCACCCAGTCTATCAAGGGTAGCTCATCGGGTCTACTTGAGGTCACGCACGGCGTGATCCAGGGCTCTGTGCTCGGTCCCGTGCTGTTTCTCGTGTTCACCAATGACCTGTCGCAGCACATTGACCATGGCAACATCATCATGTACGCGGATGACACCCAGTTCCTTGACGTTGACCTGCCGTCAAACATTCTGGCCCTTAAATCACGTGTCGAAAATACCCTTTCAGTGGCCTTGCAATGGTTTACCCAAAACAGGCTCAAAATCAACCCTGCGAAAACTGAAATGATCATGCTGAAATCCCGACGTCTCAAATCCGACACCAATATTTCGGTGAAATTTGGAAGTGATGAAATATCTCCATCGGACAGCGTCAAGGTGCTGGGTGTCACCATCGATTCCCATCTGCTCTGGGAGCAGCATGTGTCCCATGTAGTGCAACGCTGTTACTGTGTGCTGATTGGCCTAGCTAGGATGCGCCACCGTCTCCCTCGATGTACCAGACAGATGCTAATAGAAGCACTGGTGTTCCCCCATATCCGTTATTGCATAACGGTGTGGGGAAGCTGCACTAAGACTCAAAGGTACCGAGTTCAGAAAGCGATCAATTTCGGTGCTCGAATCGTGAGTGGCCTTGATCGACGTGAACATGTGACACCGGTGCTGCGGCAGCTTAGTTGGAGAAAGGTTGACGAGATGGTGGCTGAACGCGATGTCGCTACCATGCGCCGCCTCGTCACCGCGCCCAATGCGCCTGTACTCCTGCGTGACCGAGTCGTCAGTCGATCTGAAGTGTCGAGCCGTCAGACGCGCGCGACGGATGACGGCCAGCTGCAGCTGCCCAGAGTGAGGACAGAGTTTGCGCGACGTGGCTTCCTATACAGAGCCACGAAAAGCTGGAATAACCTACCCCTAGATGTGAGACGGACAGTTGGTCACTTGCGTCGCGGTGCTGTCGGTGTCGATATCTACAATGCATAATCATTAATCATACAATATCACAGGATATTCCATCCGATGTGTGTGCATATATCCGTCGCCTGTATTATTTAGCCTTTTCTCATCTTAATTTTACATGTACGATTTTATGCGAATGGGTGAATCAAGTGACGTGCTCTTAAAAACTGTAATGACGTGGATACCATAAAAGCCATCGCATGGAGGTTCCGAATATACATCTGTATCTGTATCTGTATCTGTTATCGCCGCTTGGTCTGGCGACGCTGTCGTCCACGGCGGCCACCTCAACTGACGACCTGCGCCACCTCGAGGACACCACGCGACAAAACAGGTGACATTGCTGGCAAGTTGAGGGGTGGTGAAGGTACAGTGTGGTGCAGATTGGAGATATTTGTGTGGGGAAAGAGTGTGGATGCATTGATAGATGAATTAATGTATTAAGATTCAGTGTCAAATTATCGAATAAAATGCTGAGTAATTTAAAATATAGTTTGAAAAAATAGAATCTACCTCCAGGTATTTGTGAATTTGATTTTTCTTTATAAAAATGAGCGACAACACTCGTTTGCAACAAAAGTGTTGGCCATTTGAGTTCCATTTGGTCAACCGATTGTATTCCAGGCTATCATGATATATGTGACTGTTGCAGACACTCGATAAGTAGCTGACACCATTTGCAATGTACTGATTTTGGCATGCTTATGTTCTTTGGCAGGGAGCTGGACATCGAGCCGAGGTCGCGGCCGCATACCGCTGGCGCTGATCGCCTGCCACTACCAAGACGACGTGCTGGTGACGCTGTTGGGACGCGGTGCCGACCGCGAGCGCGTCAACCAGCTGCTCGCCGAGTACGTCGACAGAGATCTGCCGCTGCCGAGCAACGGCGCGGCGCTGCGCTGGGACGCGCTGCCTCCTGACTCACCGGCCACCCGCCGCCGCAGCAGCCTCCGATGTGGGAGTGTTGCTGGCCACCATCAGCCTGCAGACGTGCCAGGCGACGCTGGAACGGCAGGCAGTCGACCTGCAGGTGTTCGTCGTCGTGACGGATGATCTGAAGTTGTCATGACCTGAAGGAGGCTGGCATCACGCTGATAAGGCCGCGTTGGGGGATGACCGGCGCTATCGCGCGCTGGCACCGGAATACGCCGACGGCGCGTACGCCGACTACGTGTCGTGCGCTAGTCAGGCCAGTGAGCGTTGGCTGAGCGAAGTGAAACAGCGCCGGCAAAGATGCGACTGGACTGTCGGCCAAGAGCGCAAGGCTGTACGCGCTCACCGAGAGCCTGCTGGTGGAAAAGTACTGCCGGCTGGTCTGGCTGCAGGGCTGCGCCGGCACTGGCCACCGGCCTGACGAGTATGGTGTGCGCTGCGCTAGCTGGTCGAGACGGCCAGTGTCAGAGAAGTGATTCCACGAACTAAGTTTGCGGAACAAATTTTTCGCCAGCGGCGGAACAAATTTGTAATGCCTATACCAGTCATTGTTTCGTTTTTGTATATACGCGTTTCTACACAACCTATTTTCATATATGCCAATATGTGCATATATTATGATGTGAAAGTTGAATCGGCAGTCGTATTTCCTGTACAGATATGGTCTTGGCGTCAGTCGGGGACCGAGACTCCCGGTTCGTATGTTAAAAAGGTACCTTGTATCGTTGCGTATGCGTATATGGGAAACTGGGCTCAAGTATCAGTCTAAAGTACTGCCGTCTTTTGCATAACGTGTTTTTAGTGTCCCAGGGATGCATGGCCCGATGACGATAGTATCGGTGGCGGGGTTGTAACCTGAATACGCAAACACTTCTTTTGGGAGGTTTTAAAAAGGTTTGGGTTTAATTTTTGGAAAAGTAACAGTTTTCCTTCCCTAAATCACTGCAGAAATTTCGGATGTTGAGAATTTGGAGGTTCCACCTTACAATTTTGTTTGAAAATTAGTGTTGCATCACTGTCACGTTCCGGCATTTGTTCGAAAAGTCAAGTCTCAGTCTATTTGTTATGCTCGTCAGCCATTTGCCCCCGCAGACTAAACAAAAATCATTCTTTACAGTCAAAGTTTTCACGGAACAAAACTTCCAAGTTCAGAAAAATGGTGAAACGGGCCACTTTTCTGACACCGGGCGTTAGTGGAGTCGGCGGCCCTCTCCAGGCGGCTGGAGGAGGCGGTCAATGCCTGTGTGATGTGTCTTCTGATGAAGCTAGTCAGCTATATTTACATGCTTTGTATTTTTGTCATAAGATATGCTTATTCCATTGTGTGCATTATATTAAATGGCAATCGAAGTGCAGTATAAGTGAATGTTTTGTGTAATAAAATAATCGTCTAATGATAAATAATCGTCTTTTTGTAAAGATTGGCATTTATCAAGATTAGACTGCTTTTTACGGAGCGTGGGCTGATGTGCTTTAAAGACGACTGTTGAGTCGACTGTTGTTGAGACGACTGTTGAGTCGACTGTTGTTGAGACGACTGTTGAGTTGCGTTGGCTAATAAGCATGCATCGTTGAAGTAATATTCCTGGAAAATATAGTTGAACCATTTGACGGTTTCATTTCACAAAGCGTGCCCAAGCTCATGATTACCGCTCACAGTGACTCATACTGTTCTTACATGCTTTCTGAATCTCATATTGATATGAAGTGGAAAAATGTCTTGCACTCTGCTAGTGTTCGTTCAAGCACCAACGCCTGTTCTAAATATATTGATACGGCTCTGCTGCCCTTGCCCTTGCGGTCCGGTTTGCATTATGGCAGCCTGTTGTCCTCAGACAATCAAGACCAGAGGCCACTAACGAGTGCCTAAATTATTGGAGTCGGAAATCAGCGTTTCCAGGATGAGCAATCTTTGGTCCGACACTTGATTGGGTATGATGATCGGGTAATGATAAATAGTATTTGTGAACAAGATATCTTCTTAGCATGCTGGGTTGAGCTGTCAACTATCACATAGAATGACGTCAGCTTTGACATAATCGGCTGCGTTTTTCCTACGAGACTAACTGCAAATTATTGATATGCGCGCATTAGTCAACCAAGTTTATCTTCTTAGCGAAGTGTAGTTAATGATGCATCATTTGCCTGCTATATATTCATGTAGTTTGGCAGAGTTTCCAGTTCACTTTGGGTTCAGCGTCGCCAGCTTTTCCTAGTTTTGAAGCAAGGGCGTCGGTCACCACCTGAAAGTGTGTGTGTTTGTGTGTGTGTGTGGGGGGGGGGGGGGGTGGACGGAGGCATTTTGAAGTCGATTCCTTCCATCCAACGCCCATAGGCATAATGTTAACATTTGATTATTTTTTTTTTAGGGGGGGGGGGGGCATCCCCCCTGTCTCCGACGCCCATGATTTGAAGGTATATTCTCATGCTGAATGGGCATTTTACAGTTATGAACCCCAAGTTGAAAACAAAGTCAGCTTTATTTGGTGAGCGTTTTTTGGTCAAGAAGTGCCCAGTCGAAGTAAAAAAAAACTACTAAAGGAAGCCTGTATAGGCAACTTATACTACTGTTAACGTATACATAGATTTAAAAGTGGCGGCTCTACTATGAAGTTATTTTTAAACAATAACAAGTTTACAAATAATAAACACATGTGGCGGACGCAAGTGCAGGACAAACTTACCCCAATGGAGGAACAAAAATCAAACAATGTTATATGTTGTATGAAAAGGATCTAACTTAACATCATACCACGTCCCTCTGTAGAATAACAGCCACCTCTAACAATGTCGATAGATAAGAAAAGTCAATGTGTCGATGAACTCCAAAAAATGTTGTTGCTTATTGCCACAAATTACAATAAAACGAATAATACGTATGGTGATTTCATTGCTATTGTGCATCCCAGCCTTATTTATTTCAGTTAAAACCTTATATTCATTTGATAACTTCATTTTAATTCAGTAGACTTTACTTTCATATCGTCGTCAATGGTTTTTGGAATGAGAGGAAAAATCCTGAAGCAGTCCCATTTGTCTGGAGTCGGTAGAACTTTAAACACCGTAGTTTATAGTCGATGTTCATTGAAATATTCATCAGAAGCGTCCACCAATCAGCGACGACCAGTCACCGTCGCTGATTGGTCGACGCTCTCAATCGCTTTGTACGCACATCTTAAACACTCCATTATAGTCAGCTGATGGTGCGTGACTGCTCACAAAGCTGACTGCGCCCACGTGGCGCGAACTGGCGCGGAGTCTGAGTTGCAAGTGGCACGCGCTCGTTTGACTTCCAGTCATGTATTAAAGGGAATAGTTCACCTTTAACATGGGGTTTTGAACTGAGATAGCAGTTTTCTACAGCAGATCGAAAAATGGGTTGTGTGAAAAAATTAGCTCCCTACGTTAAGAAATTTCGACACAGGACTAGTGAGCCCCTTTTAGAACAAGAAGTTTAATTTTCCAGAAACTTGTTTCAGGTCTTCACAACGGTTGTTTACGTTACAAGCAGCCTGCGTATATATGCCTTAAGTCCGTCGTTATTGAGCGCAATAGTTTCCATAGAAAAGCTACCATATGCATAACGTCATAATTGTCATGAAGTTTTTATGGCCGTGAAGGAGAAAAGAGAAACATGCCCATTTTTCGAAGGATATCCATCCAAACAAATGCCAATTTCGTTTTTTTTTCAGCTCGAAATACCCCGTATAGCACAATTTCAAGACAACTTTCAAGATGACCTATTCCCTTTAAGTTAGCACAGCTTTGATCCCACCCGTGCTTCTGTTAAATCCGTGAGGGTAATATACAAAACTTGTTGGGTGCTATTTATCCCGCCAAATCTCAAAAGCACTTAATTGTTTTTTTCTCAAGCATCCCATGATTTTAGTGTCATGCTAACAAATGCACAATTAAGGTAATATGAGCCTGCCAAACACTTCCTTCAGTGATAGTTGACATTCAAGCTTTTAAAAGTATCTATTTTTGTAGGAGGTGCTAGCAAAAGACCATCTGAAGCTTAGGGTAAGCACAGGCCGCAGAGGCGCATTGGGGGGGGGGACTAGGGGGCAATCGTCCCCCCCCCCCTTACGGGTCACAGGGGCCCACCGATATTGGCCCAGATACCATTTGCATTAGCTAAATGGCTTTCAAAAAGCCACAGAGGAGCCCTCAAACCAGGCAAGGGTCACTCTGGTGCATGTCAAGGGCCCTCAGAGACACTGAAGGGCTTTTGAAGTCAGCCCAGGGGCCTCTTGGGAATGTCCAGGGGCCCATTGAGCCCACCCAGGGGCCCACAAAACTGTCAAGGGGCCTCTCGAGCATGTCCAGGGGCCCATTGAGCCCACTTAAGGGCGCACAAACATGCCCAGGGACCTTTCAAGCATGCCCTGGGGCCCATTGAGCCCACTCAGGGGCCCCAAAAACCTTCCCAGGGGCCTCTAGAGCATGTTCCCTTATCCAGGGGCCAATTGGCCCCACCCACGGCCCAACAAACCTGCCCAGTGGCCTCTGGAGCATGTCCAGGGGCCCATTGAGTATGTTTAGGGGCCTCTCGAGCCTGCCCAGGGGCACATTATGGTCTGTTTTGGGGCCTCTCGAACCTGCCCAGGGGCACATTATAGTTTTCCCAGGGGCCCATCGAGTCTGTTCAGGGGCCTCTCGAACCTGCCCAGGGGCTATTAGAGCCTGCCCCGAGGCCTCTCGAGCTTGCTCAGGTGCAGATTGAGTCTGTTCAATGGCCTCTTGAACCTGCCTAGGTGCTATCAGAGTCTGTTCAGGGGTCTTTCGAGCTTTCCCAATGGTCCATTGATCCTGTTCAGGGGCCTCTCGAACCTGCCCAGGGGCTATTAAGTATTATAGTCTGTTCAGAGGCCTTTCGGCCTCCCAAGGGGCCATTGAGTCTGTTCAGGGCCCTCTCGAGCTTATCCAGAGGGCCATTGAGTCTGTGAACGGGGCCCTCGAACCTGCCCAGGGGTTACTAGCCGTCGCCTGGAGCGCCTGCTATAGCAGGCTGGAGCGCCTGCTAGCCGTGGTCGGCGCGGTCATAATGAGCGGTAATGTACTGTATTCTGACCCACCTGGTGCAATGTTTTCTTGGGTTTAAAAATGGTAATTTGATAAGTCTGAAGCGTTTTTTTAATTCGGGGAGGGGGTGGTGGTAGTACAAAACAATTTATCAATTTTCCTCTCAGGCCCCATCCCGAGCGTTGAAAGGGCCCCCTTCCCAAGTGTTGAAAGGGCCAAACAAAACGGAAGAAAAGGTACGTTACAAGGATGGAAAATGCAGTATGACAGGTATGGCATGGGCCATACCAACTTTTAGGAGCTGGAGTTAGCAAACTGCCATATCAACTTTGGAATCAGCGACACCAATTTGGAATCAACTATACCAACTTTGAATATTTTTTCAGCTTGAGACCTGGAACTCGCTGCAGAGCGGCGCGAAAATGATGAGTCTTATGCCCAGGGTATGCTTTCTCATCAATGCGTCGCATTGCCCATGGTGCGGACCTCTAAAAAATGTTATATTGTGCGTTTAAAAGTGCGGTAAAGAAGTGCTAAAGTGAACTATTTTGCCCAATTATATAGGAAAGTAGCAACATAACACATAAATGTGCCAAGAAACAGGGGGATTTTTTTCTCTTCTAACCCGAATATAATTCAATTTGTAGTTAAATTGCGCCGCGGAGCGGCGCGAAAATTTTGACTTTTATTCCCAGGACAACTTAATTCTTACTGTTGAAAGGCCCAGGGTCCCTTCAGATCGTCTAGGGGCCCCTCCAACCTTTTCAACGCCCTTCTGACCTGTTCAGGGGCTCATCTGGGATCCGCCAAGCGAAAAGACATGATGTGGAGTGGGTGATATATATAAAATACAAAGAGGGCTCATTCAACAGGAAAAATTAAAATCGGAGCTTTCGGGTACATTGTAACACCCTGACGAATGGTGTTACAATATACCCGAAAGCTCCACTTTTAATATTTTTCTAGTGGAGTAAGTCCTCTTTGTATACAATTTTCATCTGGGATCTTTACGTGTTTTTGACCCTTCCGGTCTGACCAGGGACTCCTCTGACCTTCCAAGAAGCCCCCTTGTGTGTCAAGGGGCCCATCGGCCTGTTCAGAGGTCCTTCCGACCTGGCCAGGGACTGCACTGACTGCTGTGTCGCCCTGCCGACATGCTCAGGGGCCCCTCCGACCTGCCCAGGGGCCCCTCCAGTCTGGCTAGGAACTCATCCGGAATGTTCAAGGGGCCTTCCGACCGGCCCAGGGACCCTTTTGGTCTAGTCAGGGCAGGTCAGAGGGCCTGACTTGCCCAGGAGCCCATCCGATCTGTCCAGCGACTCTTCTGGTCGGACTGCGCTGGCTGCTTTGTCGCCCTGCCGACATGTTCAAGGCGCCCTCTGGCCTAACCAGGAGCCCCTCCGTACTGGCTAGGGACCAATTCGGCATGTTCAGGGTCCCTTCTTACCCGCCCAGGGGTTCTTTCGGTCTGGTCAGGGGCCACTCCGATTTGCACAGGGCCCCTTTTAACTCTTAGGAGCCCTCTGGTCTCTACAGGGGCCCTCCAGCCTTCTAAGGGGCCCTTCCGACCTGGCAGGGAACTGTGCTGGCTGCTTTGTCGCCTTGCTACATGCTCTGAGGGCCCTCCGACCTGCCCCGGAGCCCCTCCGTACTGACTAAGGGCTCATTCGGCATGTTCAGGGGCCCTTCTGACCCATCTAGGGGCCTTTCGGTCTGGTCATGGGCCCCTCTGACCTGCACAGGAGGCCTTTTAACTTCCCATGGGCCCTCTGATCTGTCCAGGGGCCCTCCAACCTGCTCAGGGGCCCCTCTATGCTGACTAGGGGCCCATTCGACATGTTCAGGGGCCCTCTGACCCGCTGGGGGGCCCTTTCGGTCTGGCCAGGGGCCCGCCAGACATGCGCAGGGCTCTTGTGAATGTCCAAGGGCCCTCTGGTCTTTCAGAGAGGGCCCTGGTGGCCCTAAAGGGCCTCTGAAGTGCTCTAAACTCTCTAAAGACCACGCTTCGCGTGGTAAAGGGCCATCCTGGCCTCCAGGGGGGAGGGGGGGGGGGGGGGGGGGGGAGCACCGTCCTCCCCCACCTTGGCTACGTGCCTGGCCTGAGGGGCCCACAGTCTGCCTGAGGTGGCTCTAGGTCGGCCTGAGGGGACACTTACTCGGCTTGAGTGGGCCCTTAGTCAGCCTTAGGGGGCCCTCAGTCGGCTTGAAGGGGCCCTCAGTCGACTTGAAGGGACCCTCAGTCGGCTTCAGATGACCCTCAGCCGGCCCGGGAGCCCTCGGTCGGCCTGAGGGGGCCCACAGTCTGCCTGAGGAGCCCTCAGTCGGCCGGAGGGGCACTCAGTCGGCCTGAGGTGGCCTTCAGTCGGTCTGAGGTGCCTTGGTAATTGGTTGTCCTAGGATAGCCTTCGGATGGCCTGAGGGGCCTTCAGTCAGCCTGAGGGGTTTTCGGTCTGAGGGGCCCTTAGCAGACTTATAACGACTCATTTATTTTTAGTCGACTCAAGTCTGACTAAAAAAATGATGACCCTTAGCTGATGATGACCCTAAAAAAATCATACCCCCACCCCACCCCGGTCGCCGACTCAATTACAACCCCAACGAAAAACAAAAAGTTCCGCCTCTGCCTACTATAACATGAAAATCCACATACAAAATGCTGCAAGGGCTTAAATACACGTATAAAAATGGGGTACATTTTTTCGTTATTTCAGCCGCACCCCACACTCAAAAGCCGACCCCCACCTGTTGTCAGCTAAGATAGGTTTTCTCTCTTGTACGTAACAAGAAAATTAGTAATGTGCTCAGTACAATGCCTACTGAGGGTCCTGGTCCAATCCAGCTCATCAAAAGTAGACGAAGATTTTTTTTTTAAAAAGGGGGCCTCACAAAATAAAGTGGCCGAAATCCGTGGAGATTTTGATATCCAGGGTTATTTTTTTGGTGTGGGGGGCCTCTCCCAGGGGCTACCCCCTCCCTTCTGAAGGTCTGGCTGCGCCCCTGGCACAGAGATAGGATCATTTTTGGCAATATCGTTTATTATTAGCAGACATCAAGTATCTCGTTACTTTGAAAACGACCCAGAGGGTGCTTTTTGTGACGAAAAGTGCTACGGAAAGAAACATTAAGACTATGCGAGCTAAACTGTTTTACGGTGAATGTGTGCGATATGGGAAATTATAATAATTGTGTTAAGCAAATTGATATAAGATGCCAACGAGGCGATGTGATCGTTTCCTAAGCTGATCGGCCTACGCTGCAGCGGGATTCAAATCTCTCGGCTCGGCGCCACTCTGCTTGTTTACGTCACGTCGCGCAGTCATCGGTCATCATCGGTCCTCGGTCATCGGTCCTCGGTCGCAGCGGCCGCCGATGCATTACACGGTGTCGGTGCGCTTGACATGTTTGGTAGGTGGGCCGGACGGGCCGGACGGGCCGGAGAGGAGGGGAGGAGGGGAGGAGGGGAGGAGGGGAGGAGGGGAGGAGGGGAGGAGGAGGGGCGGAGGGGCGGAGGGGCGGAGGGGCGGAGGGGCGGAGGGGCGGAGGGGCGGAGGGGCGGAGGGGAGGAGGGGGGGGGGGGGGGGGGGGTCCGGCGGCGGTCATACGGAGGCGGGAGGAGTCAGGGTCGATGGTGCTGCTCCTGTTGCTCTGCTGCCGCCGCCGCCCGGAGATGTGAGCAGCAGCGGCAGCAGCAGCGGCGACGGCGGTGGCGGCTGTGACTGTTACTGTGGCTGTGACTATGGCTATGGCTATGGCTGTGGCTGTGGCTGTGGCTGTGGCTGTGGCTGTGGCTGTGGCTGTGGCTATGGATGTGACTGTGGCTGTGACTGTGGATATGGCTATGGCTATGGCTGTGACTGTGGCTATGGCTATGGCTATGGCTATGGCTATGGCTATGTCTGTGGATGTGGCTGTGGCTGTGGCTGTGACTGTGACTGTGACTGTGACTGTGGATGTGGCTGTGGCTGTGGCTGTGGCGGTGGCGGTGGCGGTGGCGGTGGCGGTGGCGGTGGCGGTGGAGGCGGCGGCGGCGGCGGTGGCGGTGGCGGCGGCGGCGGCCGTGGCGGCTGTGGCGGTGGCGGTGGAGGCGGTGGCGGCGGTGGCCTCTATTGATTGGCAGTGCGGTGCGTGCGCAGCGGCCGGTCGGCGCGCCGGAGAGCGGAGCCGGGATGACAGCCGACCAGCGCACTCGTCACGGCGGGCTGCGCGGGGCCGCACCGGGGCACACCGGGTCACACCGGGGCACACCGGGTCACACCGGACCGCAAGGGTCACACCGGACCGCACCGGGTCACACCGGGACCAAAATACGGACGCGATCACCAACTAGCCAGCATAGAGCTTCCACCACCTATCGTGCAGGTAAGTTATCAGTCAGATCTCAGTTGCGTTATCGGTGAAACATCATGGTTACGTTATCAGAGAGATCTGAACTGCCTCCTCACTCTGAGTTAGGTTGCGCTTCCATTCTGATCTCCTTTACGCGATCTTTAATTATAGACACGTCATCACTGCGCTATGGGCTGCGTTATCATATCCGATCATAGGCGACCATAGTTCATAGATCATAGGCGATCATAGTTCGTACGCCTCTGTCTGCGGTATGTCACTACTGGACCTGGGAACAGGGTTACGGTATTAATGTGATTGAGGATACGATAGATACTGGACCTGGGAACAGGGTTACGGTATTAATGTGATTGAGGATACGATAGATACTGGACCTGGGAGCAGGGTTACGGTATTAATGTGATTGAGGATACGATAGATACTGGACCTGGGAAAAGGGTTACGGTATTAATGTGATTGAGGATACGATAGATACTGGACCTGGGAACAGGGTTACGGTATTAATGTGATTGAGGATACGATAGATACTGGACCTGGGAGCAGGGTTACGGTATTAATGTGATTGAGGATACGATAGATACTGGACCTGGGAACAGGGTTACGGTATTAATGTGATTGAGGATACGATAGATACTGGACCTGGGAACAGGGTTACGGTATTAATGTGATTGAGGATACGATAGATACTGGACCTGGGAGCAGGGTTACGGTATTAATGTGATTGAGGATACGATAGATACTGGACCTGGGAACAGGGTTACGGTATTAATGTGAGATTGAGGATACGATAGATACTGGACCTGGGAACAGGGTTACGGTATTAATGTGAGATTGAGGATACGATAGATACTGGACCTGGGAACAGGGTTACGGTATTAATGTGATTGAGGATACGATAGATACTGGACCTGGGAACAGGGTTACGGTATTAATGTGATTGAGGATACGATAGATACTGGACCTGGGAGCAGGGTTACGGTATTAATGTGATTGAGGATACGATAGATACTGGACCTGGGAACAGGGTTACGGTATTAATGTGATTGAGGATACGATAGATACTGGACCTGGGAACAGGGTTACGGTATTAATGTGAGATTGAGGATACGATAGATACTGGACCTGGGAACAGGGTTACGGTATTAATGTGATTGAGGATACGATAGATACTGGACCTGGGAACAGGGTTACGGTATTAATGTGAGATTGAGGATACGATAGATACTGGACCTGGGAACAGGGTTACGGTATTAATGTGATTGAGGATACGATAGATACTGGACCTGGGAACAGGGTTACGGTATTAATGTGAGATTGAGGATACGATAGATACTGGACCTGGGAACAGGGTTACGGTATTAATGTGATTGAGGATACGATAGATACTGGACCTGGGAACAGGGTTACGGTATTAATGTGATTGAGGATACGATAGATACTGGACCTGGGAACAGGGTTACGGTATTAATGTGATTGAGGATACGATAGATACTGGACCTGGGAACAGGGTTACGGTATTAATGTGATTGAGGATACGATAGATACTGGACCTGGGAACAGGGTTACGGTATTAATGTGATTGAGGATACGATAGATACTGGACCTGGGAACAGGGTTACGGTATTAATGTGATTGAGGATACGATAGATACTGGACCTGGGAACAGGGTTACGGTATTAATGTGAGATTGAGGATACGATAGATACTGGACCTGGGAACAGAGTTACGGTATTAATGTGATTGAGGATACGATAGATACTGGACCTGGGAACAGGGTTACGGTATTAATGTGATTGAGGATACGATAGATACTGGACCTGGGAACAGGGTTACGGTATTAATGTGATTGAGGATACGATAGATACTGGACCTGGGAACAGGGTTACGGTATTAATGTGATTGAGGATACGATAGATACTGGACCTGGGAACAGGGTTACGGTATTAATGTGATTGAGGATACGATAGATACTGGACCTGGGAACAGGGTTACGGTATTAATGTGATTGAGGATACGATAGATACTGGACCTGGGAACAGGGTTACGGTATTAATGTGATTGAGGATACGATAGATACTGGACCTGGGAACAGGGTTACGGTATTAATGTGATTGAGGATACGATAGATACTGGACCTGGGAACAGGGTTACGGTATTAATGTGATTGAGGATACGATAGATACTGGACCTGGGAACAGGGTTACGGTATTAATGTGATTGAGGATACGATAGATACTGGACCTGGGAACAGGGTTACGGTATTAATGTGATTGAGGATACGATAGATACTGGACCTGGGAACAGGGTTACGGTATTAATGTGATTGAGGATACGATAGATACTGGACCTGGGAACAGGGTTACGGTATTAATGTGAAATTGAGGATACGATAGATACTGGACCTGGGAACAGGGTTACGGTATTAATGTGATTGAGGATACGATAGATACTGGACCTGGGAACAGGGTTACGGTATTAATGTGATTGAGGATACGATAGATACTGGACCTGGGAACAGGGTTACGGTATTAATGTGAAATTGAGGATACGATAGATACTGGACCTGGGAACAGGGTTACGGTATTAATGTGATTGAGGATACGATAGATACTGGACCTGGGAACAGGGTTACGGTATTAATGTGATTGAGGATACGATAGATACTGGACCTGGGAACAGGGTTACGGTATTAATGTGATTGAGGATACGATAGATACTGGACCTGGGAACAGGGTTACGGTATTAATGTGATTGAGGATACGATAGATACTGGACCTGGGAACAGGGTTACGGTATTAATGTGATTGAGGATACGATAGATACTGGACCTGGGAACAGGGTTACGGTATTAATGTGATTGAAGATACGATAGATACTGGACCTGGGAACAGGGTTACGGTATTAATGTGAAATTGAGGATACGATAGATACTGGACCTGGGAACAGGGTTACGGTATTAATGTGATTGAGGATACGATAGATACTGGACCTGGGAACAGGGTTACGGTATTAATGTGATTGAGGATACGATAGATACTGGACCTGGGCACAGGGTTACGGTATTAATGTGATTGAGGATACGATAGATACTGGACCTGGGAACAGGGTTACGGTATTAATGTGATTGAGGATACGATAGATACTGGACCTGGGAACAGGGTTACGGTATTAATGTGATTGAGGATACGATAGATACTGGACCTGGGAACAGGGTTACGGGATTAATGTGATTGAGGATACGATAGATACTGGACCTGGGAACAGGGTTACGGTATTAATGTGATTGAGGATACGATAGATACTGGACCTGGGAACAGGGTTACGGTATTAATGTGATTGAGGATACGATAGATACTGGACCTGGGAACAGGGTTACGGTATTAATGTGATTGAGGATACGATAGATACTGGACCTGGGAACAGGGTTACGGTATTAATGTGATTGAGGATACGATAGATACTGGACCTGGGAACAGGGTTACGGTATTAATGTGATTGAGGATACGATAGATACTGGACCTGGGAACAGGGTTACGGTATTAATGTGATTGAGGATACGATAGATACTGGACCTGGGAACAGGGTTACGGTATTAATGTGAGATTGAGGATACGATAGATACTGGACCTGGGAACAGGGTTACGGTATTAATGTGATTGAGGATACGATAGATACTGGACCTGGGAACAGGGTTACGGTATTAATGTGATTGAGGATTGAGGATTGAGTGATTGAGGATTGAGGATTGAGGATTGAGGATTGAGGATTGAGGATTGAGGATTAAGGATTGAGTGATTGAGGATTGAGGATTGAGGATTGAGGATTGAGTGATTGAGGATTTAGGATTGAGGATTGAGGATTGAGGATTGAGGATTGAGGATTGAGTGATTGAGGATTGAAGATTGAGGATTGAGGATTGAGGATTGAGGATTGAGGATTGAGGATTGAGGATTGAGGATTGAGGATTGAGGATTGAGGATACGATAGATTTGCCGATAGATACGAACTGTATTACTTACAACTTAACTTAACCCTTACTTAACTTACTTAACCCGAAGCCCTCGGTTAACCCGAAGCCCTCGGTGCCAACATGTTACAACTTACAACTTACAACTTACAACTTAACCCGAAGCCCTCGGTGCCAACATGTTCGCACGGACCAGGAGATCTAGTTCTCTTCACCGTTTGTAGTTCTCTTACTACCTTCATACTTCTCTGTTCCATTCCAGGGTATGAAAAACACGAACCGTTGTTTCTCATACCCTGGGCCGTTGTTTCCACCTGAACCGTTGTTTTTCAACCGTTGTTTGCCTTTATATCACAGGCCAGGTCATATACGCACACAATATCTCAGATATGTGATATAGTAGATAGTAGAGAACCAACTTATTTTAACTCAAACATTGCAAAATATGATATGATGACCAGACGTCATGTCGCGCGGTTTCTGTAAGTGAGTGCATCCGCCCGTAAAGTTGAATAAATTGACGCCTCTTGAACCATTCTTAACTGTTGCAAACGCCACATATAATTTAACTGTTTGGATCAATGTTTTGTGTTGTTTGATGTTTGACAGGTGTGGATTTTAACAAGCACATACCTACAATACATTTACACACATGCTTCGCATATTTTGAGTCGATGTGGTAAACAAAGCCAACTATAATGTATTCACTTCAGTGTTACTGCCATGATAATACAGGTCGCTGGTGAACAGGGCGGTGCCAGCTTTGATGCTATGACTCTGTGTCTCGGCGTTTCATGAGTTGTTTATATGCCAGCGTTGGCAGCGTCCGCTCAGGCCGTGCTTGTCATCCGCCTTTTTCGCGTTTCTTTGTTAAACATTGCTAATGAGGTGTGTTGCTGCCTCGTTACTCATGGCAGAAAAAGCCCCGAGGTGATTCACGAATCATTTAACAGCGGACCAAGCCAGCGTCCGCTCAGGCCGTGCTTGTGATGCGCCTTTTTCGAGATTCTTTGTTAAACATTGCTAATGAGGTGTGTTGCTGCCTCGGCACCCATGGGAGAAAGGCCCCGAGGTGATTCACGAATCATTTAACAGCGGACCAAGCGCCGAGGGGAAGTAGTGCAAGAAATTCGTCGATGCTTCATTAAGTTCAAACACATACACACTAGCTCATGATATTCACATTCGGCCATTACCTTGTGCTGCTCCACATAGTGGATAAAACAAATAGCAGGGTAAATATCAAAACCGTTGATAGTTTCCTTGCACAGAATAAGAAAGCAGTTTTTAAAGGAAACCCCGCGAAGTGTAGGGAAAGAACTGAACGTCGGTTTTTTAACCCTTTCAAGGGTAGCTCTGCGCCATCTCTCAACATTGGTCATTTTCCCATGATGCCCCTCCCCCTTCCCCACTGGATACGCCAGTGAGGGGAATATACGGATATATGTAGATGTGCCATTACACGGGGGTAACTCGTGCCGCTGCGTAGCGATAATACCGATTTAAATTGTTTTGGTCGCGTTTTTCTTGAACATGATCGCAAATATAGGCAGAAAATGGAAACTCGTTTTGATTGCGTTTTACATGAACATGATCGTAATTCGTAACTATGGGAAGAAAATGGAAAATCAATAGCTTTTTGTTCATTTTAATACTTAAAAATCACTATGTTTAGCTTCGCTTCATCATCAAAGATAAATTTCACTCTGATAAAGACGAGAAGCCGAATATAAGTTTTTGTATATTATATTGCATTATTACAAATGAGCGAAAGGCTACCGATTTCCCATTTTCTGCTTCTGTCTTTAAATACCGATTTCGGCGACTTTCGATTTGGAACCTGAAATGTTGCGGTCTGGGCCATTGCGACTGAAGCGTCGCGTGATGACCTCTCCGCTGTCTCCCAGGTTTTGGACATATACATCTTAAAGGGACTGTCTCACCTTCCCAAAAGTTGTCAAATGTACGCCGCTTGTGGTGCACAATGTGAAGTAATTTCTGCCGAACACGATTATGACATTTGTTTCTCTCAAACCGTGCTCAATTTCATAAAAGTTAAGCTTTAATATTTGGGTTGATGACGTCATATTGAGCTCTAGAGAGCTACACAGAAATCCTTTGCTGCCAAAGTCTAGGCACAATTATTTCGAGACAATTCTGGCGCTTTGAATACAAAACAAACCAACTACCAAACCATTGCAACGCAGCAAATATCTTCAAGGTTCACCTTAAAACAAGTCGACTATCATTACCAGTTGGGTAAAGAGAGACGACGCTGTCGGTTTAGAGGCCCTATTAAAATACACATGGGCCTTATTTTTACAGATGTCAAAATAAAACTCGAATATCTTTTCGATTAGACCATTGTGGTTGTTTTAACTGCTACCATACTTAATTTAAAATCGAAGCCATCACAATGGCTATCTCAACTCAAATATAATATTAAGGTGGTATAGTCCATTTAAGCGGAAATGACGAAGCCAAATTAGTTTTGGTGCTTATGAGCGATCAGTGATCACCAACCACAAAAACAGCGATTATTTTCCACTCACTGCTGCCAGACGTAACAAATCATTTATCTCTAGAAATCAGAGGTTTTTTTACATGAAAACCTCAATTTCAGAAAATTATTCGAAAAAAGACCCTGATTGAAAATTCAGAGGTGTGTGAAAATCTTCCCTGAAACGTCACTTCGAAACTCCTAGCTTTCAGGGAAAACTTCTGAAACTGGCAGCAGTGTTTCCACTGTTTTCTTCGCTGTCATTGTTCTACCGTCACTTACATAGCGGATAGGCCACGGGAGGAACCCACTATCACACCCTCCAACATACGCACATGCAAGACACTTAGATTTGAAAGCAACAGCGAAAGGACACACCCAAGGAGAAGGAAGACCGTTTCAGGTGCGTCCCCCAATGCGTACCCATAGTTATCTGAGAACCTTCAGTTTTCAGAAGTAGGGGGACGCGCGTCCCCCCTGCGTCAACCCCTCAATGACCAGAGGCGGTCGCCGGGGGGGGGGGGGGCATCCGGGCCAAGCACCCCCCCCCCAGGCTGATGAGGGGGGGTCAACATATATTCCCCCCCCCCCAAGTCATCTGGGGCCAAAGGGGCCCCATTCTGACCTGGAGCCTTGGCTCCAGGTCAGAATGGGGCCTCTAGAGGTCAGAGAGAAGGCCAACTGGATGCCAGAATGACCCCTGGAGGCTAAAGCGAGTCCTCTGGAGGCCAAAGTGGGCCCTCCGGAGGTCGGAAAGGGTCTTCTGGAGGCTAAAGTGGGCCCTCTGTAGGCCGGAGTGGGCCCTTTGGAGGTCAGAGGGACCAATGATATCCCGAGGGCCCTCTTAAGGCTGGAGAGAAGGCCAGAGGGGCCCTCTGAAAGCCAGATTGGGATCTCTGTTGGTCAAAATGGGCCCTCTGGAGTTCAGAGTGGGCCCTCTGGAAGCCAGAGGAGCCCACTGGAGACCAGAGTTGGCCCTATATAGGCAGGAGTGGGCCCTCTGAAGGCCAGAGTGGGTCCTCTGGAGGTCAAAGTTGGCACTCTGGGCCCTCTGGAAGCCAGAGTAGATCCTTTGAAGGACGGATTGGGCCCTTTGGAACCCAGGCGCCCTCTGGAGGTCAGAATTGGCCCTCTGGAGGCTGAAGTGGGCCCTCTGGAGGTGGAGGCAGCAGTGGGCCCCCTGGAGGTAGAGGCCAGAGTGGACCCTCTGGAGATCAGAGTAGGCCGTCTGGAGGCCACATGGGGCCCTCTGGAAGCTGGATGGGCCCTATGGAGGTCACCGTCAGCATGGACCCTCTGAAAGCGAGAGTGGCCGTCGTGAAGCCAGAGGGGCCCTCTGGAGGTCAGAGTTGGTCTTATGGAGGTAGGAGTGAACCCTCTGGAGGTGGAAGCTGGAGAGCGCCCTCTGAAAGCTAGAGTGGGCCCTCTGAAGGTCAGAGTGGGCACCCAGGAAGCCAGAGGAGGTCCACTAGTATCCAGAGGGGCCATCTGGAAGCCAGGGGCACTCTGGAGCTAGAGTGGGCCCTCGGCAGGTCATAGTGGTCCCGCTGGAGGTCACAGTGGGCCCTATGAAGGTCAGATGGCCCTATGGATGTTAGAGTAAGCCCTGTAGAGGCAGGAGTGGGCATCCTGAGGTCAGTGTGGGCTCCCTGGAGACCACATGTGGCCCTCTGGAAGCCAGAAGTGGAACTGTGGAGGTCAGAGTGGGCGGGATGTCAGAGTGGACCCTCTGGAGGTTAGAGCGGAACCTATGTAGGTCAGATGGGCCCAAAGTAGTTCAGAGTGGGCTCTCTGAAAAATACGCTCTCAAACCAGCAAAAGACCCTTTCGCCGCTTGACGGCCCTTGCAGGCCGAGCTAGGGTTCTTTTAAGCCTAGAAAGGGACTCACAGACCGTCATAAAGCTCTTAGACGCCTGATAACGACCATCAGGCATAGCAACACCCTCTCAGGCTGGGCAAGGACTCAGGCTGGGCAAGGACTCAGGTCAACCAACGGTCCTTTTAAAGACGTTGAGGGCCCAATCGAAATCACTTCGGTCATGTTTTGGCTCAGGTCAATATTGAGGTCACCGGAGGTCATCAAAAGTGAAATTTTCAAACTTTAGGACTTCACTCCAGAAACTCCAAATATCTTGGGCACAATGATAGCTAGGATGAAACGAAAACAAAAGTCCAATTTTAGCTCATGATAACAGTTTGGGCTACAGAGGTCACCAAATGTCATGCTGGCATTTTCTTCTAAGAAGTTTTTCGTGCATATCGTTTTACCTAATGCAGATAGGAGAATAATTGCAATGTCATCATTTTTATCTCGTCGAGGCACTTCGAACCGTATTCACGATGACCGGATTGGGCAAGTTCAAAATTTGACCTCAAGTCAAGGTTATTTGTGAACCCAGTAGGTAATGTTGCATATGGGGAGACGCATATTAGCAAGACAAACACAGTAATGCGAGTTGCACGCCTCTATATTCATGATATAAAGAGTAATTGGCAAAAAAGTTATAGTGACCTCAGATGTCCTCAGCTGACTTTGCATAGGTCACTGAGCAACAGTTGCACCTGGGTCAAGAGTGAGCTAAATAACATGATTCTGCAAGAATTGGCCTGATATTGCATATCAGTATTTTTTTGCATATTCTCTTGCATATCCTCTGAATAGGAAGCATTTTTATATTTTCGCATTGACTTATAATGGGTAGGTCACGAACTTGGACTGCCCTTTGGTCACCGATATACAAATATCCGAGTTAATCGAATTGTCGATACCTATGCTCTGATTAACTTCTGTGAGTTTTAAATCGTTCGATTGACCTCCGTGACTTTGACACGACTGCAACTATTTTCGGAGGTAAGATCACTCGACGTGACCTGATGACCTGACCTGAGATGAACCGAGGTAAACAAAACACAATATGTGGCTAATTGATGCCCGAAGACCTATGCCAATTTTGGTGGCGGTGTACGCTGCCGTTTTCCGCTATTCCCGAAAAACCTCCGGGAGAGTCAAAATGACCCACACAAGGGCGAAGGTGGCAGCGTTTTGGCTTAGAAGAAAGCCTTGCATCGTGACCTCACGGAAATACCGGTGGCGATAAGTCAGTAACTGTTCCATCAAGGGAGCTGAGACTTGCCACAACGTGATTCAGTGCCTCTCATATGCCCGCATAGACGTATGAACAGGAGGGGGGAGGCCCATCACTTTTGGCCCCCCTCACTTTTCGGCCAATTGTTTTGCTAAAATATTGTCTTTTGGTCGGTTATTTTTGTTGTATCGCAAAAGTTTCGCCAAGACTAGAAGAGCGCGAATCTTCAAATACATTTTGCATGGGGGGTTTGGTTTCTCTCAATACGAGATCGAAGTTGCAATGCCCCCCCCCCCCCCCCACACACACACACACAAACACACTTTTCGTGACGTTCCTACGTCCCTGTAATACCCGTGACAACGAATTTTCTTCGAAACCTGAAATGCAGTGTGTTTTGGCCCTGCCGATCAGTCTTGGAATACCCAATGCCTGAAAATACCCTCTAATACCGTCTGAAGGCCGCTTGCAGACCGGCATAAGCCATAGGGTTTAAAAGCCCTAAAAAGTTTAAAAACCAAGCCTCATATGTAAAAATACCCTTTCAAATCAGCGTAGGGACCCTAGCACCGACCGAGCGCCCTTTCAGACCAACTGCGGGCCCTTTCAGACCAACCGCGGGCCCCCTTGCCAAGTCCCCCCCCCCCCAAGGCCAGGGCTGCGACCAGACTGGTTGTTGATTCGGCTCTGATTGAATCGATTGGAATCGTTCAATCAAAATCCCTTGAATAAAAGAAGAATCGAGTCACCACCGGATTTTTGTATTCATGAATCATGATTGAATCAAAACCCGCATAGAAACAAGGCTGATTGAATAAAAAAGACTGTGCAATGCTATTTCAATGGTTAGTCAAACGTGATTTGATTTTTGTATAAATGTTTTGATTCTTTGAATCGGAAAGAATCATTTCTCAAAATGGTTATCCATGAATCAAACGGTGACTGAATCATTCATATTCCCGAATGAATCGTGATTGAATCCTTCCAAAAAAGGTGAATCAATAACCAGTCTGGCTGCGACCGCCTCTGTCAATGGCAGGCCTGCTTTGTAGCTGATAGGAATCACAGAGCTCACGGTATTCTGTGGTGTACCGCCACTAACCAGACTGGTGAGTTCAGTTGGCAGTGTGGCCACGTATTGGACTATTCTATCAGTCCAATGGCAGTGTGGCCACGTATTGGACTATTCTATTAGTCCAATGGCAGTGTGGCCACGTATTGGACTATTCTATCAGTCCAATGGCAGTGTGGCCACGTATTGGACTATTCTATTAGTCCAATGGCAGTGTGGCCACGTATTGGACTATTCTATCAGTCCAATGGCAGTGTGGCCACGTATTGGACTATTCTATTAGTCCAATGGCAGTGTGGCCACGTATTGGACTATTCTATTAGATCCATGATGCAATTCAATCTATTCTAGCTGAACAAATCGTCAAAACAACCTGCGGCTTGATTAACGCTTTACATTTTTAATGCCGTGTAGATTGGATTAAATCCAGAAAACCTAGAAATAAAGTAATTGATTCGAATTGGGCCCTTCTATGTAGACGAGATGGCTTTAGATTGGAACAGACCGATATGGAGTGATTCGCCCCATACTCTGGCTGGTGGCGTCAGCCAAGGAAGGCATGCCCCAGCAATGCAGTAACGTTATTGTGTCAATGATTGCAACCGTCGTGTGTCGTTCTGTTGCCAAACCACACATAGGTACTCTCAAGGCTAAGTGGCTCAAGTCTTTGGCCGGTCAGAGTCCTCGTCAGTTTCTCAATTAACCGTGCCAGCTGCACGTGACCCCTGCCGCGGAGATCCCGCGTGCCGGCGCGGCACTGCTCGCGTCCTGTGCGCCGCTGCTCGTGCTCGATGCGCCGTGTTTGTGTCGGCAGAGCAGTGCAAACAAATCAGCTGTGAGGGCGCTGGCCCGGCGCCAGGAGAGCCGATGCCGGTTCTGTCTAAATGCTGGCCGCTGGCTGCCGCCCACCCGCCCCGTCCCCCGCCCCTGCCGCTGCGCGGCACACTCTGCCCGCACTACAGACCGCAGTGGGCTGCTGTATCCGAAGGCTGGTGCCGGGGTCGGGGAACACTCCCGCCGTGCTCGGGTGCCGCCGGGAGTCGGTGTGAATCGTGTCGCCTCGCCGCCACCGCGGGCCCCGCCGGCTACCAGCGTGCTATGTTGGAATGTGCATTCTGTGCTCCCGCGCCAGCACGGTCAGAGACTGCCTCACGGACAGTAGTTAGTCGGAAGTTAGCCGCCCGGATCCAAGGTAAGCCAACCCGGTAACGAGATGTGAAGAGAATGATGAGTGCCACTCAGGGCCTCCTGTAAGGGATTTTGACTAGGGGGGGGGGGGGGGGGGCACCCACACATTTTTTCTCTCCGATGATAGGCTTTGGACATCCACCTGCCAAATATTGTTGTCTTCGTGTTTCGCGTACGGCACATGAACTAGAGCTCTTCTTGGAGTGGGAATCCCGTACGGGAATGGGAATGGGAATGGGAATGGGACGGGGATGGGTGGGAATGGGGCAAACTTTTTGGAAATTAACGAGTTGGAACGGGTACGGGACAGACCATATAATTTTTTAGCACCACAAAAAGTGAAATATTCTGAAACGGGTGGGAACGGGAGCCCATCAATTATGAATTCGGATTGGAACGGGTTTGGGTCTGGCTGAATGGGCTGGAACGGGATGGGGGCTGGAAATGTGTCCCGTGAAGGGCTCTAAGTCATGAACTGTACTTGTCTGATGAATCACAAAAGTTGCATTTAATTTTATCTGTCACGCAAAAGCAGATATGAAAAGAAGAACGAGCACCAACATGTTTGAAGCCTTAAAATGCGCGCCGAAGGCGCGTAAATTTGTCCTGTTCAAGTTCCCGAATTTCTTCTTTTCTGAATGTATAACTGATGCCGTTCGACCTTTATTCTCAGTAGGTAATCTATGCTATTTATTATTTTGTTATTACTTCGCAGTAGGTATTTGTATCTTTGAACTAAGTATTGCTATTATCACTCATATAAAACAAGCGCGAGGTAAAGGATTTGTGATCAAGGCAAACGTTAAGTGGACGTACGCGCGTTTTTACGTACAAGTCCATTGAATGCTTATGAATATTTAACTGCAATTAATTTAATTAGTTAATTGAATATACCTAGTTACGTCACCTAAATGAGAGTGATAACGTGGTGATGATTAATTATACAAGTATGCATGACACAGCGTAGAGGTAATGAGAGTAATGCAACTGAGTGCAAGGAAACCAATCTTTAACTCTCGCCCTACGGTAGCTTTTTTTTAAACTTCGCCCTAGGGGGGGGGGGGGCTGACAGGCCTCTTGTTAACTTCCAAACCAGGCGACTTAGAGCAATGCGGTAAGAACCAACATGTTGGCTGTAACGAGATGAATCTAACAATATGCAATTTTGAGGTTTCAAGTCAACGGGTGACCTTACAGGTCAAGTGAATGACCTAAGATCGACCACGTCCACAAATAACGATTTTATGTACAGGGCGCTTATTATAACTTCCGAATGGAGATAGATAGAGAGACACAGTAAAAAGTAACGTGTTGCCTGTCATAAGGAGAATCCAAAGGCATCCCATTTTGAGCTTCTAAGTCAACTGGTGACCTTTGGGGTTAGGCCAATTGCCCTTTGGGGTCTGACATGTCCTTGACGAAAAGGTCATAGGTCACGACTCACGATTTAATAGTCATACACACTCCAATTTGTTTTTATAGGATATGTATAATTGTTGTAATCTCAGCTACTGCAAATTTCAGCAAAATGCGCCGCATGTGTAAAAAATTATCCAAGAAAAACCTCAGGGGGGGGGGGGGGGGGCTGTCAGCCCCCCCCCCCACACACACACACACCGTAGGGCGAGGGTTAAGGAGGTAGGTAATCGAACTGACATAGCCCGCACCCTGCTGGCGGAATGTTTGAAGAAGACCTCAACATTTTTCTTCTTCTTTCGGACATGACGAGAAAATGGTGGTGCGGGAGTCCCGCAATTCTTGTTTCCACACAATCACTGATCTTTAGCGCAACCTCTTTGCAATTGTTGACCAAAGGTCATTTTTAGTCATGGCTTCAGAATTCAGATCAAGGGGCAGGTAAACTCACCTTCGAAAAAAATTAAGTGGCGTAAATTGCATTGCGCTTGTCTGGTTGAGACGCGTTTCGCAATATGCAACATGGGCCCGCCTGGGTCATCACATGACCTTGACCTAAAATCAAAGTTTTGATTGACCAAACACGGTCATGCTTGTTGAGATTGAAAGCATATTGATGAGACAAACATGATGATGTTAAAATCATTGTCATCTTAATTATGTAAAGAATTATTAACGAAAAACTGTTATTTAGCTAATATCTAGCATAACCTTTTGGTGACTTCCTAAAGCTAAACTATTGGGGTGTTGGGGGGGACACTTTTTTCGAGAGTTATCGAATGCTTTTCTATTTATTTCCTGCCATCTTAGTTCCCGAAACGATAAAAAGGCGCTCGGGCAGAGTCCACAAGATGACAAATTTTACCTTTGATGACTTCTGGGGACCTTAACTGCGGCGCTGCGCCATTTGTCGAGGGGGTGTTCGTTAGACCCCTCATAGCAAGGCGTGGCAATCTCTCGAGGCCCTGCCGGGCTCGGGAAACTGGGTTAACAGATGGGGAAATAGTTGTAGCTATGGGTCTGAGACACACTGTCTCTTAGGCTCAAGCGGTTAAATGCCGTGGGTCGAGCCCGGGGGTGATGGAAGAGGGGGCAAGCGGAGCAGCAGTCCCTCTCAAGAAGTTCGAGAGGCAGTCAATATGCTTTGCTCCCATAAAACCTCGAGAGGGACCGTCTGAGAAAAAAAAAACGAATAAAACAAAACGATTGGAAGGGTCTCCATCAGGCCTGACAAGGCTCCTCCCGGCCCGGCAGGGTGCCCTCTCAGACCGGCAGAGGACCATCTCAGGCCTGTCATGTGCCCTCTCAGACCTGCATAGGGTATTAATTATCAGACCGGCCTAAGGCCCCGTCAGACTGTTCGACGGTCCTCTCAGAGTGCAGTAGCTCCCTCTTCAGACTTAAGAGGGGTCCCTCTCAAATATGACCTGGGCTTCTCAGACCGGCCGAGTGCCCTCTCAGATCGAACAAGCTGCTCTGATGGGCATAAATTCCTCTCAGATCTGGCAAATATCAACACAAATCAGCCTGGGGTATCTCTGACGACCAATGGACCCCTCCGGCCGCCTGGAGGGGCCCATACTCACCTGAGAGGGTATAAACTACCCTCTCAGACCGGTCGAGGGCCTTCTTAGGGCGGTTGCCTGCCATCTCAGACCGACCGAGGGAACCCCAGGCTGACCGTGGACCCTTTCAGACCAGCTTAAGATCCTATCAAGACCTGCCAGAGGCCTCTTCAGGACCAAGGCCCTCTAACCGGCTGAGGGCCACCTCAGGCCCTCAACCGGTCGTGACATACGAACGTACCTACTTCTTTGGATTGGTTTAATTTGTGGACCAAGCACTACATTCTCTTGGAACCAAGGCAATAATTGGAACTTTCACCCTGTTCCGAGGGGTATTGGGACCGGGTCGATTTTTGAGAGGCCCGTCGAAGGATTTAAATCCCGGTCTCTGGCAAAGGAAACAAACTTATCCTTACATTGTGCCGATTGCTACCAAATAGCACTAGTTCATTGTCCAGACACTGGTCAGATTCGTCTTTTCTGCGCCGAAACTGAGGCGATATTTGCCATAAAATTATTATCTGAGTTTTATTTACTTATTTGATCGCTCTCGTTATTAAATTTGCGTGTATTAAATTTTTTTGCCTTCATTTACTCCACCGATGTCGTTTTTTATAAACATCATATGACAAATAGGTGCCCTCCCCCCTCCCCCCCCCCCCCAGTGACGCGATTTTACCTCGACTGGGGGGGGGGGGGGGGGGGGGGGCTGGCGGCTTCACTGATTATTGCACTGAAAAGATTCTGAAAAGTTTCTGAAAAGTTTTAAGACTTTTTGGTATAAAAGTCTTAGTTTAAAAGTCTTAAAACGGCTCGTTTTAAGACCTTTATAAGACTTGTATACTCAAGACTTTTATACTAAGACTTTTATACCGAAACGTCTTAAAACTTTTCAGAAACTTTTCAGAATCTTATCAGCCCAATAATCCTTCGTGAAAACGGCTAATATGTCAGACAATAAATCTTGCACATTATTCAGGTACAAAGTAGGTAAGTAGGTAGTAGGTAGTAGGCAGACCGGTCCCAGAGTATCCCAATGACTTCAAAGGTCGACTGTAGCCGGCAACATGTGTGAGGAATCGATCTGTACAGCTGAATACCTGGTGACCACAGCTGGTGGAGCCGAACAAATTACCGTACCGTACTGAGCAACAAATTACCCGAGCAACCGTACTGCGACGAATGTGCGGCGGCAGCTGAGCGATGAGTTGAGTTACACATTGGCGACAGGTAGCACGCTCAGCTGAGCGATGAGTTGAGTAACACATTGGCGGCAGGTAGCACGCTCAGCTGAGCGATGAGTTGAGTTACACATTGGCGGCAGGTAGCACGCTCAGCTGAGCGATGAGTTGAGTTACACATTGGCGGCAGGTAGCACGCTCAGCTGAGCGATGAGTTGAGTTATACATTGGCGGCAGGTAGCACGCTCAGCTGAGCGATGAGTTGAGTTACATATTGGCGGCAGGTAGCACTCTCAGCTGAGTGATGAGTTGAGTTATACATTGGCGGCAGGTAGCGCGCTCAGCTGAGCGATGAGTTGAGTTACACATGTGCGACAGGTAGCGCGCTCGGCTGAGTGATGAGTTGAGTTACACATTGGACTCACCCGAAGGAAGGAAAGGAAATTGCGTTGAGGCCAGCTTTTCAGGGGTTACGAACGTAAGCGAAATATTGTATGGTGTGTTCTAGCATGTTGCAAGGTCTTCGGAGGAGCGCCGATAAGCGCTTCGCCAGCCATATTATTTTATATTTGTTTTCGTCCAGTTGTGTCCATAGAGCAAAATACATAATATATATGAAACTGGCTCCAGTATGGCGTAGCCCAAAATTTTCTGCATTCTCAAAATTTCCTTAAGGGCCAAAAATATTCCGCATAACTATATATTTGTTCCTGCCGCTTACATTCGAAGCAATGAGCTTCAGGATAAAAGAAGCTGAACGTTTTAAAGAAGTTTTGATGAAATTTCACATCTTAGCGCTTTATCATACATATTTCGTCCAGTCGACCTAAAATATCGGTTAATAAAATACCAACACCAGTCGAAAATATGCATTAAAGAAGAGGTTCATTGACGGCCGTACATGGACGTATAATGTCCCGATAGGACATTGGGATGGCTGTTCCAGAAACACTGCCCGCCAGCTTCCACGTAGTTTTAGCTAACGACTGAGAATTACCCTGGAACACGTTTAGTGGGCTGGCCGGAATCAAAAGTCCGTCGACTTGGCCCGGCTCAAAGTGCATATAAGCTTTGTATTTAAATGTATTTGCTTGTCAGCGTTCGACACGCGATTCAATTTTGGTTAAGTTAACACCTCACATTGAAAATCGGTTGCCAGACAAGGGAGACCATTGAGAAAAAAGAGACATGGGATAGCATTGCCTCTTCCATTGTGTGCGTTAAGGCACACTAATGGACGGTGTATCCATTAATGGTAATGCATACAATACTTAAGGGAAGAGCAATCCCGCGTCCACTTCTGGAGTTCCTTCCGGCTGGAGATACCCGCATTATCATCACTAAGACGTCTTTGATGTCGGAACTTCTGAACCGAGCGCCTAAAATATATCATGATATTGGACAGAGGGTCAATACCTGGCCCCGTGGGAAATGATGGAGTATTCTTATCTTCCTCTGAACTTGTATGGTGTCGTCTATCTCAGAGGGAGAAGAAGACACCGATACACGACAGATGGCGTGCGGAAGAACTGGTCTGTGGCGTGAGTTCGCGGCATAATATTGCACTGCTATCTCACGGTATTTACAGTGTTCGCAGCGTCAGACATGCAATACAACCACAACCGGCGCAAGGTAGTGGAGCAAAATGTTTATGTCAAGTATGTATATAAGCTTATTATGCAAACATGTATGGCGAAACGGTCAATTTCTATATTGATCTTTCAGTATGAATTGATATGCAGCTACGAAACGTATGTACGTTCTAAAGGAATCATGCGGTTTATAATTTCACCCAGGATTCTACACGACACGGCAGTGCATAGTGCTATATTGACCGATGAACTGTGTAATGTGCGTTATGTGCACACCTGATAACGTGTGACACACCATGCGAAGTCGCGCACAGTATGTATATCAACTGGATTGAAATGAATATCTACCCGCTGAATTATACCGGTTGGATGTGTTGGATTGAAATGTTGATCCGCTGGATTGCTATAAACCAGATAAGATGTGCGGTGATAGATCATGGTTTTGGACTGGATGTGTTGGACTGGATGATGCGGTAGTCCAGATAAGATGTGCGGTGATAGACCATGGTTTTGGACTGGATGTGTTGGACTGGATGATGCAGTAGTCTAGATGAGATGTGCGGTGATAGATCATGGTTTTGGACTGGATGTGTTGGACTGGATGATGCAGTAGTCCAGATAAGATGTGCGGTGATAGATCATGGTTTTGGACTGGATGTGTTGGACTGGATGATGCGGTAGTCCAGATAAGATGTGCGGTGATAGATCATGGTTTTGGACTGGATGTGTTGGACTGGATGATGCAGTAGTCCAGATAAGATGTGCGGTGATAGACCATGGTTTTGGACTGGATGTGTTGGACTGGATGATGCAGTAGTCCAGATAAGATGTGCGGTGATAGATCATGGTTTTGGACTGGATGTGTTGGACTGGATGATGCAGTAGTCCAGATAAGATGTGCGGTGATAGACCATGGTTTTGGACTGGATGTGTTGGACTGGATGATGCAGTAGTCCAGATAAGATGTGCGGTGATAGATCATGGTTTTGGACTGGATGTGTTGGACTGGATGATGCAGTAGTCCAGATAAGATGTGCGGTGATAGATCATGGTTTTGGACTGGATGTGTTGGACTGGATGATGCAGTAGTCCAGATAAGATGTGCGGTGATAGATCATGGTTTTGGACTGGATGTGTTGGACTGGATGATGCAGTAGTCCAGATAAGATGTGCGGTGATAGACCATGGTTTTGGACTGGATATGTTGGACTGGATGATGCAGTAGTCCAGATAAGATGTGCGGTGATAGATCATGGTTTTGGACTGGATGTGTTGGACTGGATGATGCAGTAGTCCAGATAAGATGTGCGGTGATAGATCATGGTTTTGGACTGGATGTGTTGGACTGGATGATGCAGTAGTCCAGATAAGATGTGCGGTGATAGATCATGGTTTTGGACTGGATGTGTTGGACTGGATGATGCAGTAGTCGAGATAAGATGTGCGGTGATAGACAATGGTTTTGGACTGGATGTGTTGGACTGGATGATGCAGTAGTCCAGATAAGATGTGCGGTGATAGATCATGGTTTTGGACTGGATGTGTTGGACTGGATGATACGGTAGTCCAGATAAGATGTGCGGTGATAGATCATGGTTTTGGACTGGATGTGTTGGACTGGATGATGCAGTAGTCCAGATAATATGTGCGGTGATAGACCATGGTTTTGGACTGGATGTGTTGGACTGGATGATGCAGTAGTCCAGATAAGATGTGCGGTGATAGATCATGGTTTTGGACTGGATGTGTTGGACTGGATGTGTTGTACTGGATGTGTTGGCCTGGATGTGTTGTACTGGATGTGTTGGACTGGATGTGTTGGACTGGATGTGTTGGACTGGATGTGTTGGACTGGATGTGTTGGACTGGATGTGTTGGACTGGATGTGTTGGACTGGATGTGTTGGACTGGATGTGTTGGACTGGATGTGTTGGACTGGATGTGTTGGACTGGATGTGTTGGACTGGATGTGTTGGACTGGATGTGTTGGACTGGATGTGTTGGACTGGATGTGTTGGACTGGATGTGTTGGACTGGATGTGTTGGACTGGATGTGTTGGACTGGATGTGTTGGACTGGATGTGTTTGACTGGATGTGTTGGACTGGATGTGTTGGACTGGATGTGTTGGACTGGATGTGTTGGACTGGATGATGCAGTAGTCCAGTGCAGTGAAGCTGCAGTGAGTCATACCAATTCCGATTTATTTATTTTATATTTTAGAACATATCCACAAGCTCATGTAATTTTGACCCCAAAAAATACAACAGCCAAGACGTGACTTATTGCTAAAACCAGAACCGATTGTCACACTTGCTGACCGCCTATGGCGGCCATTTTCGGTCCCCGAACAGCCCAGAGGCGTTCATAATGCAGTGTCATATTAGCCTCCAGCAGGGATATAGCAGGGATATAGCAGGGATATAGCAGGGATATAGCAGGGATATCTAGCAGGGCTTCCATCTAGCCGGAAACGCCGGCAGTTTTTTCGCTGACCGGCTGCTGAACTGCTGACACGTCCCGGGACGCAAACACAATTCGCTCTGACGCCCACTCGGTCAAGGCCTCTCTGATGCCCTGAGGGCGTGAGTTCACGGCGGGACGTCTGGCTGACGGGCAGAGCAGTGGGTGCAGCGACCAACGTTAGAGGTGCCTTTTTATTGCCGGTAGGAAATACTCAGCCGGCGGTGGGAACCGGTGAAATGTTGATGGTATTGATGCGGTATAATTCAGTGTTTGCTTTCGTCTCACAAAATGCGGGCATTGCTCGTGTGTGTAGTGCGTTTTCCATTCATCAAAGGCTTTCGACACATATATGTCACCCGTGAATTTGCTGTTTGGAAACAGGTGAGATATTCTGAGGCTCAAAAAGGTAAACGTTTCTGACCAGTTCATCTCTTTTCAGGGTCATATTCTCGTATTCAGTTTAGCACTACATCATGACGAAGAAATTCGACTTCAACTGGCGTATACCGGTGCCGGACGCCTTGACACAGGGCTGCGTCCTGGACCGGTGGACTGAGGTACGCTAACTTTGTCACGTCCTCGCAGGCACAGCTCATTTTTATGATAGGAAAAACGAGATTGTTTATACCGTGTCAAGTTCAATATGTAAATGTCTCAATAATTGTCTCAGTTGCCTAAACATCTAAAATATATCTGACGTTTCAAAATGTATTGACTTTAATTGTTTTTGACGTTGAAAAATAACTCAGTTGTAAGGACAAGTGTAGTTACTTGAAGTGATGCCATTCCCCACCCAAATAAGCATCCTGCATCGTTGTCATATACCTCTCAGGCCTCTGATTTACTGAAATATTTCTAGGAAAAGGACAACGTCGACTTCGAGCCGCAATGTCTCTTCCGCGTGGACGAGTACGGTTTCTTCATGTACTGGAAGAGCGAGGGCAGTGTAAGTTGTGACAGAAACTCAGCAGGATGTACTGGCACTGCTCTTTGAACAGGTTCCGTGTGAGATATCGCGTCAGGACGCATAATGCTGCCCCACGGTTGGTGTCTGCACCGACGACGCCTTTCACACTAACACGCCCTGCACCGACGACGCCTTTCACACTAACACGCCCTGCACCGACGACGCCTTTCACACTAACACGCCCTGCACCGACGACGCCTTTCACACTAACACGCCCTGCACCGACGACGCCTTTCACACTAACACGCCCTGCGCCGACGACGCCTTTCACACTAACACGCCCTGCACCGACGACGCCTTTCACACTAACACGCCCTGCACCGACGACGCCTTTCACACTAACACGCCCTGCGCCGACGACGCCTTTCACACTAACACGCCCTGCACCGACGACGCCTTTCACACTAACACGCCCTGCACCGACGACGCCTTTCACACTAACACGCCCTGCACCGACGACGCCTTTCACACTAACACGCCCTGCACCGACGACGCCTTTCACACTAACACGCCCTGCACCGACGACGCCTTTCACACTAACACGCCCTGCGGCTATAACCACCTTACACACTTACACGCCCTGCGGCTATAACCGCCTTTCACACTAACACGCCCTGCGGCCATAACCGCCTTTCACACTAACACGCCCTGCGGCTATAACCGCCTTTCACACTAACACGCCCTGCGGCCATAACCGCCTTTCACACTAACACGCCCTACGGCTATAACCGCCTTTCACACTAACACGCCCTGCGGCTATAACCGCCTTACACACTTACACGCCCTGCGGCTATAACCGCCTTTCACACTAACACGCCCTGCGGCTATAACCGCCTTTCACACTAACACGCCCTGCGGCCATAACCACCTTACACACTAACACGCCCTGCGGCTATAACCGCATTTCACACTAACACGCCCTGCGGCTATAACCGCCTTACAAACTAACACGCCCTGCGGCTATAACCGCCTTTCACACTAACACGCCCTGCGGCTATAACCGCCTTTCACACTAACACGCCCTACGGCTATAGCCGCCTTTCACACTAACACGCCCTGCGGCTATAACCGCCTTACACACTAACACGCCCTGCAGCTATAACCGCCTTACACACTAACACGCCCTGCGGCTATAACCGCCTTTCACACTAACACGCCCTGCGGCTATAACCGCCTTTCACACTAACACGCCCTACGGCTATAACCGCCTTTCACACTAACACGCCCTGCGGCTATAACCGCCTTTCACACTTACACGCCCTGCGGCTATAGCCGCCTTACACACTAACACGCCCTGCGGCTATAACCGCCTTTCACACTAACACGCCCTGCGGCTATAACCGCCTTACACACTAACACGCCCTGCGGCTATAACCGCCTTTCACACTAACACGCCCTGCGGCTATAACCGCCTTACACACTAACACGCCTTGCGGCTATAACTGCCTTACAAACTAACACGCCCTGCAGCTATAACCACCTTTCACACTTACACGCCCTGCGGCTATAACCGCCTTACACACTTACACGCCCTGCGGCTATAACCGTCTTTCACACTTACACGCCCTGCGGCTATAACCGCCTTTCACACTTACACGCACTGCGGCTATAACCGCCTTTCACACTTACACGCCCTGCGGCTATAACCGTCTTACACACTAACACGCCCTGCGGCTATAACCGCATTTCACACTAACACGCCCTGCGGCTATAACCATCTTTCACACTAACATGCCCTGCGGCTATAACCGCATTACACACTAACACGCCCTGCAGCTATAACCGCCTTTCACACTAACACGCCCTGCGGCTATAACCGCCTTTCACACTTACACGCCCTGCGGCTATAACCGCCTTTCACACTAACACGCCCTACGGCTATAACCGCCTTTCACACTAACACGCCCTGCGGCTATAACCGCCTTTCACACTTACACGCCCTGCGGCTATAACCGCCTTACACACTAACACGCCCTGCGGCTATAACCGCCTTTCACACTAACACGCCCTGCGGCTATAACCGCCTTACACACTAACACGCCCTGCGGCTATAACCGCCTTTCACACTAACACGCCCTGCGGCTATAACCGCCTTACACACTAACACGCCTTGCGGCTATAACCGCCTTACAAACTAACACGCCCTGCGGCTATAACCACCTTTCACACTTACACGCCCTGCGGCTATAACCGCCTTACACACTTATACGCCCTGCGGCTATAACCGTCTTTCACACTTACACGCCCTGCGGCTATAACCGCCTTTCACACTTACACGCACTGCGGCTATAACCGCCTTTCACACTTACACGCCCTGCGGCTATAACCGTCTTACACACTAACACGCCCTGCGGCTATAACCGCATTTCACACTAACACGCCCTGCGGCTATAACCATCTTTCACACTAACATGCCCTGCGGCTATAACCGCCTTACACACTTACACGCCCTGCAGCTATAACCGCCTTTCACACTAACACGCCCTGCGGCTATAACCGCCTTTCACACTTACACGCCCTGCGGTTATAACCGCCTTTCACACTAACACGCCCTGCGGTTATAACCGCATTTCACACTTACACGCCCTGTGGCTATAACCGTCTTACACACTAACACGCCCTGCGGTTATAACCGCCTTACACACTTACACGCCCTGCGGCTATAACCGCCTTTCACACTTACACGCCCCGCGGCTATAACCGCCTTTCACACTAACACGCCCTGCTGCCATAACCGCCTTTCACACTTACACGCCCTGCGGCTATAACCGCCTTTCACACTAACACGCCCTGCGGCCATAACCGCCTTTCACACTAACACGCCCTGCAGCTATAACCGCCTTTCACACTTCACGCCCTGCGGCCTTTCGCACTAACACGCCCTGCGGCCATAACCGCCTTTCACACTTACACGCCCTGCGGCTATAACCGCCTTTCACACTAACACGCCCTGCAGCTATAACCGCCTCTCACACTAACACGCCCTGCGGCTATAACCGTAATGCTGAATATCGCCATTAGTATTTCTTATATAATGGATGGCTGTAATGAGCATTGTGTAGAGAATCAGAAGAAAGAAAATATAGCCTGTGCTCATGTTATGGTTTATTTAAAAAAATGAAGAAAAGATGGAATGCAACACTAACCTACATTTGGCCTTGCGGCTTCTTCAGGGCTAATCAATAACCAATAGCCATTAACACTGAAGAAGCCGCAAGTCGAAATATAGGTTCACTGAAAACTAGAATGGCTCCCTTTAGGAATATTAAGGGTCTTGCACCAAAATCACCCCCAGTTTCTTCCCCCGATAGGCCCCCTTTCCCGCCGATATTCTTGCAATATGCTTGCAATATACCTATATATAGGGAGCCTATCGGGGGAAGACAATGGGGGTGATTTTGGTGCAAGACCCCTAATATTCCTGAATGGAATCATTCTAGTTTTCAGTGTTAGTGTTGCATTTGATATTTTCTTCGTTATTTTGTAATTAACTATAACATGAGCACATACTATATTTTATATCATCTTATTATTAGTGCTTGTTATAATATTCCTTTATTATACCTTCAACGAAGAAACAGTCCCTGGGTTACTTACTATCCTTGATGGTTGTTAGGTACTTGAATCGTGGCAAATAGCACCGTAAGCCACGTATATAGCTGATAAATATATACATTATTGTCTGTTTTTAATAGATTTAGCGCATAATTCGTGTAAGGTAATTCGTATAATTCATAATTCGTAATTATCACAAAATAAACTGATCTGAAAGAAAGGTCTTACCGTTCAAGCATGCATACACTATCTCTCTTTAGTGCGTCATGATCGGAGCCAGTGAGCGGTGTGTGGTTTGACCGGAGCCAATGAGCGGTGCGTGGTTTGACCGGAGCCAGTGAGCGGTGCGTGGTTTGACCGGAGCCAGTGAGCGGTGAGTGGTTTGACCGGAGCCAGTGAGCGGTGCGTGGTTTGACCGGAGCCAGTGAGCGGTGCGTGGTTTGACCGGGACCTCGCTGTGATCAACAGGAGGCCGATCTTCTGGAGCTGTGCCAAGTGAACGACATCAGAGCCGGTGGTCTGCCGCGGGTGAGTGTGGGCTGTGGCCCGGGCCCGACGGGAGGGTAATGTGTCGCACCCTGATACTGATCACCGGCCGACCACCACCACACAGCCCGGTCCCCCAGAGGTCACCCTGTCAGCTGTACAGTGTATACCTGACCGGCCGGCCAACCCAGCTCTGCCGTTCCCCGTCCTGCCGACCTGACCGACCGATCCGGCCCTGTCTCCCGGGGGTCCGCCTGTACTACCTGCTGACCTCATCTGCACATCACGATCTCCCCAGAGGGGGGGGGGGCGTGCTGCCGTCCAGCTGGGAGCGACGTAGCCCTGATCTCCAGGAGGTCCCCGTCTTCCGTGCCGGCTCGGCCCGCCACCGTCTCCACCCCCGCCCCGCTGTCTGCACGCCTGCCACGCCTCTGCAGCGGCCCCTCAGGCGGTTTGACACGCTACCAAGACCCGTCACACCCCTCTGATGACCTGTCACATCTGATACGCTGTTTGACATCTTCCGTCGTCCGTCGACGAATCGTGACAGGCGTTAGATAATGGTTACGACACGCGGCGGAATATATGTTGTGTATTGGTTCAGTGGCCTTGGCGTCGTGTAGATGGAAGTGGAATTGGTTTGTCAGTAAAGCATAGCCCATTTTCGAAGCCATGGTAGATCTGGAATGTCTGTAGCTTCAAAGGATGATAAAGTACCCGGTGCATCGGAAGCCAGGGTAGACCTGAGATAGACTGTTCATTAACAATGTCAGAACTTTAAGATCTGAGACAACATAGGCTATCTTAGACCCAACCTTTCATCTAAATTGCTTTGATGTTCATGGATGACCTAGGCTGAGCTTGTGGACCACGCCGTGAGGATTTTCTCTCACCATACCTTTTCTGTGGGCGTGTGCCAACCAATACTTCAGCCCAGGTTATCGCATACTTAGAGGACTCCAGACACCCTGAGTATCAGGTGCAGCACATGCTATCGAACTATGCAGGACCTATGCTGGTAATCGCTTGAGATCTGAACTGCTGCTTGCTCAAGTGCACAGTTGACTGTCCCGGGCAGCGACTCCGACGTCTTCTGACGACATACGGCATGGCTGTCGGCAACAAGCACTATCCGACCTACCGACCGGCTGGGACACTGCTGAACATAGTGGCAACCAGCCGTCCCGGCCAAATGCTACGCGCTGGTGTGACTCGCTGTCACTACGGCAGCCCGCACGACTACTCCGTGTCGTATTGCGGTGCACCGGCAGGACCAGACTGACCGGCCCGGTCGTCCAGCGCCGCTGTCTGGGACGGATCGACACCGAGAGCTTCAACCTGCTACTCTACGGTACCGACTGGAGACCGGTGTTCCGTACACCTCAGACGGCAGACAAGTGGGAACAGTTTCGACACATCTTTCTCGGACAGCTCGACACTGTAGCACCCGTGACCAGGGTACGCAGCGTGTGCCTGGAAGCCTGTCATTCTCGGCGCCCACGAAGGACCTGCTGGCTCGCCGGAGACTGGCCCTGCGACCTGGCGGCGACCGCGAGAACTACAAGGAGCCCAACCGCCAGTGCCGCGCAGCTGTTCGGAGAGACCAAGAGGCCCACTTACAGCGAGAGCTGACCAAGGTGGGACCGAGTAAAGTCTGGCGGGTACTTCGGCAAATTGTCGCCGGCAAGAAAGAGGTGGCGGTCCCCAGTGCTACTCCAGACACCCTGAACAACTACGTCAGCATCGGACGTGGTCAGTCCGCGCCAGACTTGTCAATGATTCAATGTGAATCGACTACTTTTGATTGAATCATTCTTATTTCAAATGAATGACTCATGAATCGATTCACCTCATGTGCAAACCTGTTGTGAGTCACTGATTGAATCATTCATACAGAGAAACTAGGCTGATTGAATCATTCATTGCTCAAAGAATCATTCTTTTTTGGTCAAACAGCATAAACTGTCCACAAAATATGCCAGCGGCCCAGCATTCATCTGTGCCCTGTGGACAAACCAGGCACTTAATGGCCAATTATATGAGCTCTGTGTCCTGAGCTGTAGCCTGTAATTCATCTATGCGTAAAGAAAGCGAGGCTTTGTGTCCAACTCCAGTGGGCACAAAGCCACTGTTCAATCAGCCCTAACTAGGTAAATACCTTGGAACTGGTAGGGTTAGGGGTAGGTACCTAAATACTTAGAAAAGGTAACTAACTCATACTTTGGTTCATAAACCACACATTACACGCACATCTTTTTCACACGAAAAATTATCAGAAGGTACCCACCTTTTCCTAATTTCTAGGCTATACCATATCAAAAACTAAATCATAAACAAACATTTGCATGACCTCCGCATGTCCCAAATATCACTGTCGCATCGGCGCCGCTTTATTCCACATCATGCTTTATAAAAAATAATACCTAATGCAAAATTAAAATAAATGTTCTATTCGCTTAAAAAGGTGAAACGTAAAGTCCTTAAAGGGAAATATTGACCTTTTTCCACTAAAATGGAGTTAGCACTTGAAATCGCCAGACGAGATCAAAATATATTGTAAATTCATCACATTTTGCATGAAAACTTTCCTACCGAAAGATATTTCAAGTTAAAGTTGATAAGCGTTCCACACTTTTAACGACCGGTACTTGCACTATTTCTGACCTTTTGTCAAGTACTTTTGGTCCTCATCAAACTGCGGGCTTTTCCCGTATTATTTTTTTACGCAATGGAGTTGAAAATATATTGTGCGTTCTGCTTGTTGTGATTATATGCCCGGCGATCTTCTAAAACTAACAGCGATTGGAAAAAGTGGCAATAAAATCGGAAGCTAATCGATGCACATCAACGCGGCATAGTTAGTGGTTGCGACCCTCAATTTTTGCAATTCGATTCATTTGTTTTCAACATTAGGAGTTGTGTATAGTTTGTCTGTGGCTGTATATAACACTATGCTTTATTTTATCATGAAAAATAATAATTTTTCCCAAAAAAACTAACGAACAATAACACAAAACTGGCAATTAAATCAGAAGCTCATCGATGCACATCGACGGCTACCTATTTACATGGGCGTCGCCACGGATTTTTCACTGGGGGGGACGCACATTGGCGGATTCAGAACGGTGGTTTGGGGGGCATGGGGGGTTTGGGGGGGGGGGGGGCAAATTCCAAAAAGTGTCACACAATGCTGAAAACTCATCGGATTTCGCTTGCATAGCTGCATAGTTTGCATAGCTAACACTGATAGCTGATTTAAAACAAACTTTGCTTAGTAAAAGTTGCTTAGATTTTCTTTTATATTAGGAAATGTGTCAATTTTGCTCCGATTTTAGGCGTTTTTTGGGAGCCATGGCTGCTTTGCCCCCCCCCCCCCCTGGATCCGCTAGTGGGGACGCATGTCGCATGGATGTCAATGACCGCATCAATTGTACATTTTTATCTTGGTAACTATTATCGGCATAATCTAATCCGATTATCTGATTTCATGGCAGGATATAAATCAAACGCAACAAGAAGAACGATAATGATAATATAGGAATGAATTCAGCATAAAAGATCATCGAATCTGTATCCTCAATTACCTTTTTATGTTCAAAAGATCAATTATGAACACGATCGGATTTATATTTTCAGAAACAATGTACTAAAAATACGATACCGAACCACTAGCTTCCTTAAGTTAGTTTTTGTCTTCGTCAACTGTTAAAGCACACGCCACGCATTCAAAATGTTCGACAGGACAACAAATATTTGCACGTCTAAACTAGGTCGCTACACGAGATGTCTTGAAGCGAGATGCGTCGCTTGCAGAAGATGAATAAGCAATGGCAAAATGAAAACATCCAACCCTGATTTCCTCGGACGGTTTCACGGGTTCCGCCCGTATCACTATTTACATGGAGCCGAACACACGCTCTCGGCGGGGATTAAGGCTGATGAACGCCGCGACCACCCGGTCGGAGCTCACGGCAGCCACCCGGTCACGGTGAACGTGACAGACCGCCACCGAGTTCAGGCGCGCCTGTCCCATCGTAGACCGTAGCCACGTCTTCAGTCGCCGAAGCGCACTGAAGCTACGCTCAGCCGTCGCAGACGACGCTGGAAGGGTGAGTAGTTGTCGGATCAGCTTTACCGCGTCGGGGAACATGGCACGAGCGCTTTGTCCGAGAGCGGTCACCACGGCTACTGCCGCGTCAAGATTCTCCGGCTGGCTCTGTTTGTAAAGAACCTGCATCTGCGGCACCAAGTCAGCCACCGACACCTCTGCCCTCCACGGACTGTCCTTCAGCAGCTCGTCGAGCTCTGTGATGTTGCAGCGAGACAGCAGAGCCTTCTCAACCTTGGCATGTTCTGTGATGCCCTCCTGATCGAATCGTTCGGCCAGTTGCATGCAGGCTGCGTCGATCGCCAGCAGCAGCTCCCCACCCAGGTACTGGGCCAGGTCCCTGGCGTGGTGCTGCTCTCCAGCTCCGGCGAAACGAGCTGGGACGCGCTTCTCACGGGGCAGCGCGACAGGCGTGTCGCAGCTGGACGCCTCCACCTTTCGCAGAAACTCCTGGATGGAGTTGTCGGCCCCGTCACGCTCCGCTTGCAGCAGCTCCTTGGTGAGCTAAACACTGCTCAGGAGCTGGGACACGGTGCAGCGTGAGCCCTGGAGGACCTTGTTGAGGCGATCCAGCGGCGACAGCACCACGCGCGCCAGGTGAAGCGCCAGCAGCGTGGACTGCTTGCGCAGCTGTGCGTGCAGGCCGGCTGCTCTTGCCGCGATGTGAGTGCGGCCGGCGCCCAGCTCTTCCGCTGTACTCAGCACCTCGTCGTACCGGGCGAGAGCCGCGTCCATCGCTTGCAGCCGGACTGTCCACCGGGTGGGACACAGAGGCCGTAAAACTATCCAGCCTTCTCTGCTGCTTCATCTTTTCACACTATTGCTCAAGCAAACCAACGTTCGCACATTTCCGCATGAATGAACGCAACGCTAGGAAGTGTCGTTCCCGTTGCTACCTCCTGAAAGATTCCATTCAGTCCCATTACGTCATGGATTCGGCCAATGGAAATTCAAGCTTTGCAGTCCTCTGCACAACTGCAATGTTTGTTTGTTTTATTTGGTTATTTTGGTTTGTTTCGTATATTTTATCGGACGACAGGCGTTCGGCCGCTGTGAGGGGCCTGGATCATGAATGGCCGCCTGTCAACGTCCCCCCCCATATTTCGCTATCGCCCAGCGCTAGTACCCTTCTATGATATATTTCCAAAAACTTAGCATGGAGTGTAGAGAGTTCTTCAACCATTGAAATTATACCAAGCATGAAGCATGCGGCTATAGCACTCGTGTATATAAATTCCAGCGGCTCAAAGGGACTAAAGTCTAAAACTGATTGTTGTTTTGTACCCAGCATATTGATGGATGTACGGGTTGTACCCATGACGTCACGCAATTCGCTGCCTTGGCTGAATTGTATCTAGGGCCTCAGAATGAATGGTGAATGAATGGATGAACTTGACATTCAATCATAGCAGAAGTCAATCTTGTGTACCAACTTTTGGCTGCCATATCATAATTGTATTTTCTACAAAGTAACTAAGTATCTACATCTTTAAGTACAAAGAAAGGACTCAACGATATAGGGTTAAAAATGACATGTATTTTGCGCTAAGAATAAATTTACTTTTTTATTTATTTTTATTTTGTCTTCAGTTTCACATCCTTTGGAACGAATTCAGCAAAAAAGCAAGTCTGCTTTCATGGGGGGGACGTCCCCCCCCTGATTTTTGAACTGGGGGGGACGCGTCCCCCCCGTCCCCCCCCCCGCCGCCGACGCCCATGCCTATTTAGCGTCGGCGATTTGTTTACAAAGTCATTGTCATGCTTCTCGGCGCACTTAACCATCTCGGCGCACTTGGCGAGTTGTTCCTGATTAGTATACCCAAGTCCCGTAGCAGGCTTTGTTAATGACGTCATTGGTGCCATTCTTGTGTAGCATTGCAAAATATATCTGATTTCGAGTTGAAAGCTAATTAAAGACTTATTCAAATGATTGTTTTTAAGTTTGAATTTTCTTGTTAATCATTATTAAAGGTATTTTATCACTGTATTTCATAGTAGTTGACACTTCAGAAACTTGTGACGTAATACTATTGTATCCAATATGCATTTCCCTCACCTTTTGCCATTGTGGCGCAGTGCCGAGTGCTTTGCGAATACTAGCTTGCCTGGGGTTCAATTCATTCCGCTCTTATTTTATTCGAGTTGGTATAGTTTGCATGTTGTTGTTATTCATGACTTATACTGATAGTCAGTCATGCATCACGGATGCTTCACGGATTGCTTCACGGATCAGAGCGCTGCTCGAACGCACGCTAGTAGCGCTTTCGTTCTCCATGGCAACCAGGCGTGAGCCAATGAAAAGCCAGAACGTATTCCCTTTCTGGCTTTTGATTGGCTGACGCCTGGTTGCCATGGAGAACGAAAGCGCTACTAGCGGGTGTCCGAGCAGCGCTCAGTTTGATCGGAAATGTCATAGAGGCTCCACAAATGCCGCACTCGATGTTAACAATGGTAGGGAAGGACGAATTTGTCAATGACCTTCATGATGTACACAAGGTACTTGTTTTGTATTTCTTCCAAACTTACAACTTTGAATTTGGGAATAATTTTATTTAATTCTTAAATTTAAATAAAATAATTTTAAAAATATAACGGGAGCCTAAGAAATTGTTGCTAACAAAATCAAAAGGTCATTATTTCCCTTTAATGCTTTTGGAACTTGGAATTTGCAATTATAATAAATATTATAAATATCATTTTATAATCAAAATAAACAACACGCGTGTTCAATTGGCTCACATTCACATTCACATTCGGAAATACATTCGCGGACTATTTGGATTGGCTTCAAAATTGGTACACAGATAGGATCACGACCTAGTGATCATTATGGTAAAATCTTAGAGTCGCACATTCAAAATCAAAGGAGTTAAAGCAGGTCAGATAGGTTTAAGGTCAAACAGCGGACTATTCCGATTTGCATGAAAATTAGCACACTGGTAGAACCTAACTTCCTTATCACGTTCATGAAATCGTAGAGTCGCACATTCAAAATCAAAGGAGTTAGACAAAGGAGTCGACACTTCCCTTTAATGTTGAGTGATTGAATCAAGATTGAATCATTCATTATGGTAATGTTGAGTGATTGAATCATGATTGAATCATACATTATGGTAATGTTGAGTGATTGAATCATGATTGAATCATTCATTATGGTAATGTTGAGTGATTGAATCATGATTGCATCATTCATTATGGTCCGTGAATCACTGTGAATCGACTCATGACAAATATGAATCATTGACAAGTCTGGTCCGCGCACAGTGGGCGGATTGACCCTTCTAGCGCGACACGGTCCGAAAGCTGGCTTTGGCAGCCTGTAAGACAATGAAAATGAGTATGTAGGTCCTTTTTGGTGTGCTGATTTCAAATATGTTATCTGAAGCGAGATACGAAAGAAAAATAGAGGTGCAATAACCCAAAATTAATGGTCACGACTCAAATCAAGCGTAAGCGTAAGCTAAATTCAACTGCTACATCCAATAATAATAGCGGAAGGCTTACATTCCAAACTAGTGTGCGAGTACCTATCATACTAACCTGGGAACTCTGTTGGCGGGCTGGTGGGTTGGTCTTTCGCGGTGGGTAGCCTGGCACATGGGCAAGGACATACATACACATAAATCGCTGTTCAGCCACTCGCTGACAGTGCTTAGCAATTTAGGCTTACTTCGACACGCGGCCTCACACTTCTTCTTAATATTGGCGATGAGAAACCATACGCTAGAATTTTCGCCGAAGCAGAAGCAAGTTCCTCGCTAAATTTGATATCCAGGTACTCCAGTAAATTCGTCACTGAAAGGTTCGAGACACCGACACTAAACCCTAACTCAGCAATATCGCGCCTGCGCACATCCTTCACATCCTTCCACCCTCCCTCAACGCACATCGCACATCCTTTCACCCTACTCGCGCGCGACTGGTGGGTCGTGACCTGACCTGCTTCCCGGGTCACCTTATAGCACCACCCCGGGCCGGGCCCGACCCGAACTATTTTAAAACGCATCCAAATTATATAAACACAAACTGTACTTTTTTGACATTCTAAAAGCCAGGTAGCTATCTTTTGGTGCATATATATGTACATTTCCTCCTCAAATTTGGCACGTTCTCTTACTCCAAAGACACGCTGCCAAAATGTGCGGAGGGCTGGTCCGGCCGACGCGACCCGAAAGTCTACGTTTAAGTTAGGTTTTCGCCATGAAATAACACCCGCAATAAAGAACAAAGCCCTGGAAAATGTGGTATGGAGAGTTCCGAACACAGTGGTATAGGTTTCATAGCATTTCCCGATAATTTATTTGCTGACCCGTGTCGTGCTAGAACGGTCAATCCGCCCACAGTGCAGCGTTCCAAAACCTGCAGTGCCGGTGCCGATCAGACTGCCGCGTGTCACCACAAGCGGGTTCAGACCGGAGCCGGTCGACATCGAGACGCTGTTCGACCTCCTGCTACACATGAAGCCGTCCAACTCGACTGGCATCGATAGAGTCAGTGTAAACATGCTCCAGAAGTTCTTTTGGGGCATGGGGCACGTACTCCAGGACATCATCAACTCGAGTCTGATGTCAAACAGCGTGCCGGAAACCTGGAAACACACACTGGTAACACCGATTCCCAAAGAAAAGGGGCCTTCTGAGCCAGCCAACATACGCCCGATCTCCATCCTGTCTGCTGTGACGAAGGTCATTGAGCGTGTGGTTCAGCGCCAACTAGTGCAGTACCTGGAAGTGAATCACCTTCTGTCCAGCGCCCAGCACGGCTACCGAAGCGGACCCAGCACTGACACTGCACTCAGTGTTATATCTGACCATGTGCTGAGAGCGATGGACGCTGGAGAGGTATCTGTGTTGGTGCTGTTGGACTTGTCCAAATGTTTTGACGTGGTACCCCGCCAGAGACTTTTGGACAAGATCGCGCTGCTTCCCGGGTCACCTTATAGCACCATCCCGGGCCGGGCCCGACCCGAACTATTTTAAAACGCATCCAAATTATATAAATACAAACTGTACTTTTTTGACATTCTAAAAGCCAGGTTGCCTTATTGGAAAAGCATATAAAGGTGAGCTAAAATCTCCAAATAATCTCCAATTCGCGTATCACTGTGAATCAGCTTGCGTGCTGCGAATCAGCTTGGTGGAGACGGAGTGGTTGGCAAACTACCTCAGCGGCCACACGCAGCAGGTGCAGATGCTGCCCAGCAGTGGTGGCGGTGAATACTTGCGATCAAGTGTGCAATCGAACACAATCGGCGTGTTCCAGGGTGGATCCGTCAGCTGTATTTTGTTCTCAGTGTTTTCAAACGAGATGAGCCTACATTTGCCAGAAAATGTCCATGTTGTCCAGTTCGTGGATGACACGCAGCTACTCGTTAGTGGTAAAAAGTGCGACATGCCAAAGACAATCAATCGCATCGAACGTGCTGTCGAGTGCCTGTACAAATGGTTTTGTACCAACTGTATGAAACTAATTGTGACGAAAACGCAGGTGCTTGTACTTGGCACCCCTGCTTTGTCCGAGGCCTGTACCTGTCGCACTGAATGTCATGGGGACCGTCATTCCCGATTCGAGAATTGTCACGAACTTGGGCGTCATCATGGATAGTCAGTTAAATTTCAAGGCTCACGTAGATCGCATTACTGCGAAATGTATTGGCATCCTCATTGGACTGATGCATGCCAAGCATGTCATACCGAAAAACTCTCTGACAATTATTGTTCAAGCACTTGTAAACTCAGTCACCAGGTATTGTATATCAGTATACGGTACTTGCAGCGACACACAACTTCACAGAGTACAGAAACTCCTAAATTTCGGTGCCCGTGTCATCAGTGGCCGTCGCAAATATGATCCTATTCACGACGTGCTCCGTGATTTGAAATGGCTCGATGCCGCAAGTCTTGTCAGGTATTACCGGCTGTGTATGGTACACACAACCACCACCACGGGCAGACCGGAAGACATTGGCAGCACTATCGGCAACACTGCGCAGCACCGGTACCAGACGCGTGCTGTCGGCCACCGTGTGTTACCGAGAATACGCACTGAGGCAGGCCGCCGACGGTTATGTTACGGCGCCGTGCGCGACTACGACCGTCTCCCGTTCGACATCAACAAGCGAAACTTTAGGTTTCAACTAAGGAGATATCTCCTCAGAGACCAGTATAGTGATGCGTAGGCCGTGTTCTGTGTCGACTGTTGTGTGCTGCTGTTGAACCTCGCCCTGATTCTTACCTCCCTGACGTATGACAACGAAAACCCATGTTTTATGGATTTGTCATGAATAAAGAATCTGTCCTAGCATTCTATCAAACTTCACTTCTCCAGCGGTGATGATTAATATTGATGGGCTCATGCACGTTCGCCGTCCCTGTAGCTCAGTTAGGAGAGCGCCGGACTTCTGACCTCACCCGGTAGTGGCAGTCCGGGTTCGAGTCGCTTCGGCGCTCGCTATTTGCCCCTGACTGGGATGGCCTGTGGCCGGTGGCAGCGGTCGCATTCAAGGTCAGGTGACGTCAGAGGTCCGTGTCCAGGTATGTCGGGCATGTAAAACTTTCGCTTCTAAATGCTGCTGGACGCCAGGAATTGCTTGATCGGGTGGTGGGGTCAGGGCCTGCGCAACAAGCTATGCTTAGCGCGGGCTTGACCTCGGAAATCCACCCATTAAAATAACACTCGGACTCAATTTATATTAAAAAACACTCGCACGGCTTCATCAGAGAGTTCCGAATAAAAGACGAGAACGGTTGGCTCGGGTTTCACCATGGGACGCTGGCAATCAACCCTGCATAACATCGCAAGATAGGGTGCAACAGAACAGGCGGTATCAACACCGGGATCGTCAATATTTTACCTTCATCAAAAACTTGAGTCATCGCATGGCTAACATTCACCATGCTCATTTGATTGTCTATCCGGATATATCCGGATACTTGACGATCCTGACACGTGTGACCCCGCCCTGTCGTCTGTCTGCCCCGGGGCAGGATGATTGTATATCCGGATATCCGGATACTTGACGATCCTGCTACGTGTGACCCCACCCTGTCGTCTGTCTGCTCGGGGCAGGGTGATTGTATATCCGGATATATCCGGATACTTGACGATCCTGCCACGTGTGACCCCGCCCTGTCGTCTGTCTGCTCGGGGCAGGATGATTGTATATCCGGATATATCCGGATACTTGACGATCCTGCCACGTCTGACCCCGCCCTGTCGTCTGTCTGCCCCGGAGCAGGACCCGAAGCTGCTGAACCAGTTGCAGGCGCGTCACGGCGCCGACCTGGAGGCCAAGTCGCTGAGCATCTGCAGCGGCACCGACATGGTCAACATCAACCTGCAGCACGTCATCCTGCCGGACGTGGAGACGGCCAAGGTAGGTCCTCCTCGGGTCGCGGGTATGGTGGGAAATGAAGGAAGACTACTACACGATGGTGGACAGTTTGTGTTGGGAATTTTCGTCGAATTTCGCATCTACGACGAAGGGTGCCCGGTCGCGGACGGTGACAGTCCGTCACCGGCAGTCACCGGCAGTCACCGGCAGTCACCGGCAGTCACCGGCAGTCACCGGCAGTCACCGGCAGTCACCGGCGGTCACCGGAGGCATGGATGGGTAGGTAGAGGTAAAGCTGCCACTTAATGGACTTCTGGGTACCCACCAGAACTCTCAAATGTTCGCATACTACCAAGGATTGACCTCCACCTCATATCGGTCGTCACCTGTCCACGAAAACCACCAAAAAAACATGTTTAAGTTAAAGGTCATTTAGGTGTTAAACAACTAACTCCATAGAACATATTTTTCCTTTCGCTACTGCAATCCAATGTATGTGATCGATGGAAGAGCTAGAGTGCAATTATTTAACTATGTTAAATTTGGTATCCGTTAGTACTCCCCACAGCGGAAGAAATGTTTCTATTTTCACGAAATTCAGCGTGGCATTTGATACCTACCACTCCTGTGTATGTGGTTACACAAATGGCAGGTCTACTCAGAGCTATTTAATTGTAGAAGGTCGGTCTTCTGTTGTTAGATATAATAGATAATATGTCACGTTATCGAATATACTTCTCAAAGGCACTACAGGCCTTTGTTGTATGTAGTTAAGGCAAAAAGATGGTGTAAGAAGACATTCATTAGAAGTATAATCAATATTTCAACATTTAAGTGAATCTGACAGTGCAATAAAGCTATCACTTTGAATGTGTTTCCCAGAATAGCCTGGTTTGTGTAAGGAGCTTATCGTTAGCACGTGTCAGAACTTGGCTTGATTGGTTCATTTGGCACCGAACGGAACCCATTTAATTTCGCTTTATATAACGCAACCTATTATAATGGATGTGCAAGGGTCTACGAGAAACAGATCAATGATTGCCGAATCAAACGAATCGAATCCGATTATCAGTTCTTGGGCCTCTATTATTTGATAGGAATGCCCTATAATTAATTATTTGCCTTCCACCATCTAATTACTTTGTGATTTCCATTAGTACCCTTTTGACCAAACCGCATAATGGAAACAGACCAGTATATTGTTCTGCAGCACCTGTACGTAGGCTAAATTCGTTGCTAATGAGAGTCATCAAGTAATTTAAAATCGGTCAGCTCTGTAGTGTTCTGATGACGTGGTCGTGTCGCTGTCCACGCAGGTATGGCTGTCTGGCCTTCGAACCGTCACACATAACACCAAAGCCAATAATGTGTGCCCAATGACGTGTCTCATCAAGCAGTAAGTCCCTGTCCCAACATTACTGTTTGTATACTTCATCATATCTCTCGCTGGCTTGTTTGTCCAAGGAATGTTTCGCTTTTGATAACATGCATCTGCATGTCTTTCGGGTTTCCTCCTATTTGCCGTTTCCTGTTCCTTAAAACGCCATGGCATTAATTCAGCCTTGTTTTCACCCCGACCTTTTCCAGAGTTAACGTTCCCGTGCCTTGTTTCATAGGTTTTGTTTTCTGGATACCGTCTGAATTCCTTGAAGCACTTTAACTCAAATGTCGCCTTTCTTTGTATTCCTTCAGCGTGTGTGCTTTTACTAGAAGTTCCCTATCATGTTACCATCCAGTTACATACAAAGTTATTCGTGCAATATGCATTGTGCATGCGCAATCAATGCATGCATAATTGGGGCAATGAGATGCCTCTCAGTGGGGCTGCAGAAATGCTTGCCAAGTGACGCCATGGACAGAGGTCACCTAAAAGGAAACTGATTGCTCACACGTTCTGGTCAACAGTATTTTGGGGGTATTTCTTAACCATGCGAAGCCAATCACCCATGACAAGGTTACCAATAATACTGCCTCATCCACAATGCCAGCGAAGCAAGACTCCTTACGTTAACTCCTTACGTTATTCAAATTCTCAGCATACTCAGCTAGGAAATTGCATGGGCTCGGGATTTGAGAGAACACATTGATATGAAAACAGTGGAAAGTATCAAATATGTGCACAAGTCATTTTTTAGATCCTATTACTGAATAGGTGCCAAATAGTTATAGTTATTTAATTTGAGCGGAAATGATGACAATATCTTACGAAATATGCATCTAAATCGATTAAAATAGCCGCACGAGCGACGTGCACGGTGCATCTCTGCCGGACGACACGACACCTATCCTAACTACCCATCAGACCGTGTCGGCCTGCGACACCTATCCTAACTACCCATCAGACCGTGTCGGACGACACCTATCCTAACTACCCATCAGACCGTGTCGGACAACACCTATCCTAACTACCCATCAGACCGTGTCGGACGACACCTATCCTAACTACCCATCAGACCGTGTCGGACGACACCTATCCTAACTACCCATCAGACCGTGTCGGACGACACCTATCCTAACTACCCATCAGACCGTGTCGGCCTGCGACACCTATCCTAACTACCCATCAGACCGTGTCGGACGACACCTATCCTAACTACCCATCAGACCGTGTCGGACGACACCTATCCTAACTACCCATCAGACCGTGTCGGACGACACCTATCCTAACTACCCATCAGACCGTGTCGGACGACACCTATCCTAACTACCCATCAGACCGTGTCGGACGACACCTATCCTAACTACCCATCAGACCGTGTCGGACGACACCTATCCTAACTACCCATCAGACCGTGTCGGACGACACCTATCCTAACTACCCATCAGACCGTGTCGGACGACACCTATCCTAACTACCCATCAGACCGTGTCGGACGACACCTATCCTAACTACCCATCAGACCGTGTCGGACGACACCTATCCTAACTACCCATCAGACCGTGTCGGACGACACCTATCCTAACTACCCATCAGACCGTGTCGGACGACACCTATCCTAACTACCCATCAGACCGTGTCGGACGACACCTATCCTAACTACCCATCAGACCGTGTCGGACGACACCTATCCTAACTACCCATCAGACCGTGTCGGACGACACCTATCCTAACTACCCATCAGACCGTGTCGGACGACACCTATCCTAACTACCCATCAGACCGTGTCGGACGACACCTATCCTAACTACCCATCAGACCGTGTCGGCCTGCGACACCTATCCCAACTACCCATCAGACCGTGTCGGACGACACCTATCCTAACTACCCATCAGACCGTGTCGGACGACACCTATCCTAACTACCCATCAGACCGTGTCGGACGACACCTATCCTAACTACCCATCAGACCGTGTCGGCCTGCGACACCTATCCTAACTACCCATCAGACCGTGTCGGACGACACCTATCCTAACTACCCATCAGACCGTGTCGGCCTGCGACACCTATCCAACTACCCATCAGACCGTGTCGGCCTGCGACACCTATCCTAACTACCTATCAGACCGTGTCGGACGACACCTATCCTAACTACCCATCAGACCGTGTCGGCCTGCGACACCTATCCTAACTACCCATCAGACCGTGTCGGCCTGCGACACCTATCCTAACTACCCATCAGACCGTGTCGGCCTGCGACACCTATCCTAACTACCCATCAGACCGTGTCGGACGACACCTATCCTAACTACCCATCAGACCGTGTCGGCCTGCGACACCTATCCTAACTACCCATCAGACCGTGTCGGACGACACCTATCCTAACTACCCATCAGACCGTGTCGGCCTGCGACACCTATCCTAACTACCCATCAGACCGTGTCGGACGACACCTATCCTAACTACCCATCAGACCGTGTCGGACGACACCTATCCTAACTACCCATCAGACCGTGTCGGACGACACCTATCCTAACTACCCATCAGACCGTGTCGGCCTGCGACACCTATCCTAACTACCCATCAGACCGTGTCGGCCTGCGACACCTATCTTAACTACCCATCAGACCGTGTCGGCCTGCGACACCTATCCTAACTACCCATCAGACCGTGTCGGCCTGCGACACCTATCCTAACTACCCATCAGACCGTGTCGGACGACACCTATCCTAACTACCCATCAGACCGTGTCGGCCTGCGACACCTATCCTAACTACCCATCAGACCGTGTCGGACGACACCTATCCTAACTACCCATCAGACCGTGTCGGACGACACCTATCCCAACTACCCATCAGACCGTGTCGGACGACACCTATCCTAACTACCCATCAGACCGTGTCGGACGACACCTATCCTAACTACCCATCAGACCGTGTCGGACGACACCTATCCTAACTACCCATCAGACCGTGTCGGACGACACCTATCCTAACTACCCATCAGACCGTGTCGGCCTGCGACACCTATCCTAACTACCCATCAGACCGTGTCGGACGACACCTATCCTAACTACCCATCAGACCGTGTCGGACGACACCTATCCTAACTACCCATCAGACCGTGTCGGACGACACCTATCCTAACTACCCATCAGACCGTGTCGGACGACACCTATCCTAACTACCCATCAGACCGTGTCGGACGACACCTATCCTAACTACCCATCAGACCGTGTCGGCCTGCGACACCTATCCTAACTACCCATCAGACCGTGTCGGACGACACCTATCCTAACTACCCATCAGACCGTGTCGGACGACACCTATCCTAACTACCCATCAGACCGTGTCGGACGACACCTATCCTAACTACCCATCAGACCGTGTCGGACGACACCTATCCTAACTACCCATCAGACCGTGTCGGCCTGCGACACCTATCCTAACTACCCATCAGACCGTGTCGGACGACACCTATCCTAACTACCCATCAGACCGTGTCGGACGACACCTATCCTAACTACCCATCAGACCGTGTCGGACGACACCTATCCTAACTACCCATCAGACCGTGTCGGACGACACCTATCCTAACTACCCATCAGACCGTGTCGGCCTGCGACACCTATCCTAACTACCCATCAGACCGTGTCGGACAACACCTATCCTAACTACCCATCAGACCGTGTCGGCCTGCGACACCTATCCTAACTACCCATCAGACCGTGTCGGACGACACCTATCCTAACTACCCATCAGACCGTGTCGGACGACACCTATCCTAACTACCCATCAGACCGTGTCGGACGACACCTATCCTAACTACCCATCAGACCGTGTCGGACGACACCTATCCTAACTACCCATCAGACCGTGTCGGACGACACCTATCCTAACTACCCATCAGACCGTGTCGGCCTGCGACACCTATCCTAACTACCCATCAGACCGTGTCGGACGACACCTATCCTAACTACCCATCAGACCGTGTCGGCCTGCGACACCTATCCTAACTACCCATCAGACCGTGTCGGACGACACCTATCCTAACTACCCATCAGACCGTGTCGGACGACACCTATCCTAACTACCCATCAGACCGTGTCGGACGACACCTATCCTAACTACCCATCAGACCGTGTCGGCCTGCGACACCTATCCTAACTACCCATCAGACCGTGTCGGCCTGCGACACCTATCCTAACTACCCATCAGACCGTGTCGGCCTGCGACACCTATCCTAACTACCCATCAGACCGTGTCGGCCTGCGACACCTATCCTAACTACCCATCAGACCGTGTCGGCCTGCGACACCTATCCTAACTACCCATCAGACCGTGTCGGCCTGCGACACCTATCCTAACTACCCATCAGACCGTGTCGGACGACACCTATCCTAACTACCCATCAGACCGTGTCGGACGACACCTATCCTAACTACCCATCAGACCGTGTCGGACGACACCTATCCTAACTACCCATCAGACCGTGTCGGACGACACCTATCCTAACTACCCATCAGACCGTGTCGGACGACACCTATCCTAACTACCCATCAGACCGTGTCGGACGACACCTATCCTAACTACCCATCAGACCGTGTCGGACGACACCTATCCTAACTACCCATCAGACCGTGTCGGACGACACCTATCCTAACTACCCATCAGACCGTGTCGGACGACACCTATCCTAACTACCCATCAGACCGTGTCGGACGACACCTATCCTAACTACCCATCAGACCGTGTCGACGACCCCGGTGTCGGACGACACCTATCCTAACTACCCATCAGACCGTGTCGGACGACACCTATCCTAACTACCCATCAGACCGTGTCGGACGACACCTATCCTAACTACCCATCAGACCGTGTCGGACGACACCTATCCTAACTACCCATCAGACCGTGTCGGACGACACCTATCCTAACTACCCATCAGACCGTGTCGGACGACACCTATCCTAACTACCCATCAGACCGTGTCGGCTGCGACACCTATCCTAACTACCCATCAGACCGTGTCGGACGACACCTATCCTAACTACCCATCAGACCGTGTCGGACGACACCTATCCTAACTACCCATCAGACCGTGTCGGACGACACCTATCCTAACTACCCATCAGACCGTGTCGGCCTGCGACACCTATCCTAACTACCCATCAGACCGTGTCGGACGACACCTATCCTAACTACCCATCAGACCGTGTCGGCCTGCGACACCTATCCAACTACCCATCAGACCGTGTCGGCCTGCGACACCTATCCTAACTACCTATCAGACCGTGTCGGACGACACCTATCCTAACTACCCATCAGACCGTGTCGGCCTGCGACACCTATCCTAACTACCCATCAGACCGTGTCGGCCTGCGACACCTATCCTAACTACCCATCAGACCGTGTCGGCCTGCGACACCTATCCTAACTACCCATCAGACCGTGTCGGACGACACCTATCCTAACTACCCATCAGACCGTGTCGGCCTGCGACACCTATCCTAACTACCCATCAGACCGTGTCGGACGACACCTATCCTAACTACCCATCAGACCGTGTCGGCCTGCGACACCTATCCTAACTACCCATCAGACCGTGTCGGACGACACCTATCCTAACTACCCATCAGACCGTGTCGGACGACACCTATCCTAACTACCCATCAGACCGTGTCGGACGACACCTATCCTAACTACCCATCAGACCGTGTCGGCCTGCGACACCTATCCTAACTACCCATCAGACCGTGTCGGCCTGCGACACCTATCTTAACTACCCATCAGACCGTGTCGGCCTGCGACACCTATCCTAACTACCCATCAGACCGTGTCGGCCTGCGACACCTATCCTAACTACCCATCAGACCGTGTCGGACGACACCTATCCTAACTACCCATCAGACCGTGTCGGCCTGCGACACCTATCCTAACTACCCATCAGACCGTGTCGGACGACACCTATCCTAACTACCCATCAGACCGTGTCGGACGACACCTATCCTAACTACCCATCAGACCGTGTCGGACGACACCTATCCTAACTACCCATCAGACCGTGTCGGACGACACCTATCCTAACTACCCATCAGACCGTGTCGGACGACACCTATCCTAACTACCCATCAGACCGTGTCGGACGACACCTATCCTAACTACCCATCAGACCGTGTCGGACGACACCTATCCTAACTACCCATCAGACCGTGTCGGACGACACCTATCCTAACTACCCATCAGACCGTGTCGGACGACACCTATCCTAACTACCCATCAGACCGTGTCGGACGACACCTATCCTAACTACCCATCAGACCGTGTCGGACGACACCTATCCTAACTACCCATCAGACCGTGTC